>JAKMWZ010000191.1:0-97880 GCA_025328985.1 Colletotrichum sp. SAR11_239
CCCCCCCCCCCCCCCCCCCCCCCCCCCCCCCCCCCCCCCCCCCCCCCCCCCCCCCCCCCCCCCCCCCCCCCCCCCCCCCCCCCCCCCCCCCCCCCCCCCCCCCCGGTTTTATAATTTCTTATAGGTAGTTTTAGTATATTAGTTTATAGTAGTTTTTAATTTTATATATCTTCTTTTTATTTTTTTCTTATTTATACCTTAATAAACTAAATAGGTAATAAGTATTAGGTTACTTATTATATTAAGCTAGTATACTTATAGGTAGGGTGTTATAACTTTAAGGTAGAGGTTAGAGATAGAGATATAATAATAATTTTTACTAAGCTTTCCTCTCCTTATAATATTATATAAGAAGAAACCCCTTAAGGTATAGGGAAAAGAAGGAAAAGGAAAGGACTCTATTTTATTCTAAACCTTCTACTAATCCTTCTATATTATTAATAATCTCTAAATTAAAAGGTTAGCTTCTTATATAAAGTAGCTTAATTATTTATATAGGGGGTAGTTTTCTTTTTAAGCCCTTAGCTTAAGCTTAAGTTTAGGCCTAAGCCCCTAGCTAACTTCTATCTTATACCTCTTATTAGTAGTAATAGTAGTAGTATATATAGTATATACTAATTAGTAGGCTTATACTGAAAACCTACTATATATATAGGTCACTTAGAGCAGAGGGGACTAATAGATTTAAAGGTTCTTTCCCCTACTTTATAGGGGTTCTAGCTAATATATTTAAAAGTTCTTTCCCCTACTTTATAGAGGTCCTAGCTAATATATTTAGAGGTTCTTTTATAGCTAATCATTTTCACCTAATCAGGATGAGGTCTAAGGGTAGCAGATCGAGGGTTGTGCAGGTGGTTAAATATAACCTTTCTTCCGAAAGGCATAGCGTGAGAGATAGAGGAGACTGATGGAGATAGAGGCGGCTAGAGGAAGATAGTTAACTTAGCTCGTTGTAATAGTCGAAGTCATGATGTCTAAGTCTACAGTCACGTGACCTGAAGGTCGTTAGCAGAGGGCGAGGGGACCAGTCTAGCTTTCGCAGTCAATACCAGTCAAATTTCACAATACAAGGCCAGCGGCCCCTGGTGCCTAGGTATATGATCATGCAAATCTCGAGTAACAGGCTTCTCACAAGTGCACACCCGTCTCTCTACGTTCCATTTTGGGGCCTGCTGCTTCTGCTGTGACAGCAGGAGTGCAAAACTTTCACCAACCCTTACCTATCCGATGCGTCTTCTCGGAGGCCCCCTTCTTCTCTGGCGTTTACTAATGGCCTGCTATCTTATTAGTACACCAAGTGGGAGCTGGGCCTACAAATGGCCATCCTGTACTCTGGCCTCGTCATTGTTATTGCGTTCTCTGGGCTGATTGCGGCGTATTTTCTGGACGTGGCCAAGTCCGAGGTCGTGCTGGATGCAGGGTGAGAGATGCCATGTAGAGCTACTCGTTGTTCCTGTTCTTACTAGCATCAAAATATTCAAATGGCTATATATCCTAGCACATTCGATTTCCCCCGCTAGATAACTCGGTATTGAATGTTGTCTGTTTCATTTACGCTCAACATTCCACAACTCTTTCCCCCTCAAAATCACTTACATGTCATCACCTCATACTGTCAGATTGAGCGCTCGCGGAGAAAAGCGGGCTGTTCGATGGGCTGAGTGGGTCGTCTTGCTGATATCCTTTGTTGGAGTCGGAACAAGGAGATGCTGGGCATTCCCAGATCTTTTGCGGGGTCGGCTTTCCACGACAGTTTATCCAAATTGGTCGCGCTGATCCGACGCGCGATCTCAACTAAATGAACTCGTTTGACCCGCCGCCCAGTGAGCTGAAAACTGAAGGGCATCGCACCGCGCCATACCACACATCAAGACCGCTCGCTTGAACTCCTTTCCTTGCACTCTCTAGTAGATAGCAATTTTTATTTTTCGACGAAATTCCGACATAAAGCTATTGGCCGAAATCACATTATCATGACTCAATACACATTGCATACCTCGTCTTTGTTTGACCCTCTAGTCAAGCGAGTTCGCAAAAATGTTTCCATTACCATTGATTCGTCAACTGGCCTCATTGTCCGCGTATTTGTGCGAAACGACGAGGAGCGGCCATTCACACACATTCTGCAAGAGCAAGACATCGATCTACGAGGGAAGTATGTGATGCCAGGCCTCGTGGATGCACACACACACGTGTTTTTGCATTCGTACGAGTGAGTCGACCATCTGTATTCGGACTATTCTTGAGTGTACTGATATCTGTTAGTGAAGCGGGTGCTCTTCAACAAAAGAGAGACGAGAGCATGACAGAAAGAGTTGTCCGCGGAGTTAACCACTGTCGAACGGCTTTGCTTGCAGGATATACAACCTACAGGTACGCAACTTCTTCCGACCGGTTGCCGCCAATAATGCCCGGGTATACTTATTGACTTCTTACTTTCCCACAACAGGGACCTTGGATCGGAGGGAATGCAAGAATGCGATGCAAACCTCCGAGACGCCATCGCTCGCGGACTTGCCCCGGGGCCGCGCTTGTTCGTGGCAACCAAGGTGATTGCCAGCACCGGTTCCTTTGAGCCGCGCACTGAGAACAACGCCGGCGGCCACTGCCTACCGGCTGGAGCGGATGCTGTTGATGGTGTCGAACAATGCCGACAGGCAGTCCGTCGACGGATTGCCGCGGGAGCAGATGTTATCAAATTCTTCGCTGATTACCGCCGGAGAATCATGAGATCGCCCCCTGCCCAGCAACATCCCTACATTCCAAGTGTTTTGCATCCCCCCAAAGAACCTAACCCGGACTACTTGGTGTTCTCTCAAGAAGAGATGAATATGATCGTCAAAGAAGCGGAGCTAGCGGGCGCCCCAGTGTCAGCGCACTGCTGCACGTTGAAGGGCGCATTGGCAGCCATCGAGGCCGGGGTCAACACCATTGAGCATGTGTACTTTGGCACCGATGACATGTTTATGCGAATGATTGAGAAAGGAGTCATGATGGTGCCTACTCTTGCGATTGCAGAAAAGCTGCATGCCCACCGGTTTGACCAGATACTAAAGCAAGTAAAACGGGCGCACGACCTTGGAGTTCGCCTAGCTTGTGGCGGTGACACGGGAACCTATCCGCACGGCGACAATGTTCGGGAGCTGGAGTTGATGGTTGAGGCTGGTATACCATTAGTTGATGTGTTGGAGTCCTGTACTGTTGGGGGCTGGGAGGCATGTGGAGGAGACTTATGCGGGCGGCGATTTGGATGGTTCGCAGAGGGCCTGCAGGCCGATATTGTGGCATTTGATGAGGATCCTGAGAAGAACACAAAGGCTCTCAGGTCTGTCAGCTTTGTCATGAAGGATGCAAAAGTGTGGAAGGAGGGGGGGATAGCACGAGACATGCACTAGGGGAAATGAACTTCAATCTGAGTCTTGATTTTATGCGCTCCGATACATTCGACCTACCCTACTCTAACTCTGTCTTTACACTTACCTATTTCGAAGTCATATTGGAATTTTCATACCAGGCTCCCAAACGGTCCTAGACGACGACGATGATAAGGACGATGATGGCAATGATGACGAAATAGAACGGGGCGGTGCTTTATTATTGGATTGTTCTATCAAGTTTTGCATCCCGCTACTACGTGGTTTTGCTTGCTTCGCTACTTTTCCATCGACAGCTGACATCCCCGAGACCAACGTTCCTAGATGTAACTTTCTCACAGAAAGAGGGGTTCTGCGTTGTCTCCGGTAACAAAATCTGTCAGGTTCTCATGCGCATTCTTGAGGCACTCTTCGAGCATCTCCGGGTCTCTGGGAGTGAATCTGAGTTTGAATAATGAGGGGATGGCATTGGATGCCGTTGAGTCCTCCTTGTAGTCGATATAATGGACATTCGGGGGCATTTCCTTACTCTCTATGATCTTGAAGGAGAGAATCAAGCGAACAAATACTCCGTACAGCATCCGGTTCGCGAAGTTGACGGCCGTACACATTCGGGCTCCAGCACCATAGGCAAAATGGTATGGGGGAGGTATATCGCATCCTGCTTCGATCCATCGCTCCGGGCGGAACTCGTGAGCGTCAGGGCCATACGTCTCTTTGTCTACGTCACTAGTCAGCTGGAGACAACCCATCGCATTTTCAAGCTTAAATCGTACCAAAATTGACGGCCTGGTTATTGATGTAGATAAGCATCCCTTGAGGAATGGTGGCTCCCGCATACGTGAAGTCTTTATAGACCTGTCGTGCTGGAAGAATCTTATGGGGCGGGTAAAACCGCAAGGCTTCCCTCACCAAACCGGAGACGTAGTGGCTCTTCTCTTCCAGGAGGCATTGCTCAAATGCATTCTCATATGAGCCGTAGGCACCTATCATGTCTGCGTATGCCTTGTTCTGTATCTCCTGTCCCCGGGGCGTTGACAGAGCCCCAAGGGTGACGATGACGGTCGAGTAGATTGTTTCGAAACCGCCAGACATCAGACCGCCGAGGATTGTTTTGATGTCAACTATTGACGTTAGCGTGAGTCGTTCGCCAGAACCTTACTCGTTGAATAGTACATACGCTTTGTAAGGCCCTCATGGTTGTCTTCAAGAAGCATTTCAGCCACGCATTTCTTATCACCAGGTCGTAGTCTGTTGGGGCTTTTCTGAACATTACTGAACATAGTGGCAAGCCAATTGTCTCGTCTGTTTCGAACTTCCGTCGCAATGGCCGTGCGCTGGTTGGTGCCCAGGTACCTCAAGTGAGGAATAAAGTCCTGAGGGTTGGAGTTTGTGGATCGGAAGCTGTACTGGATTAACCCTCATGTTCTTCCGGAACTCTATTTCAACCGAGGTCTTACCTTGCAATCGTTTTCGCGTCTTCGAGAATCTGGAGAAGCATTGGATCTTGAACCGAATTGAATCGAGTACCGTAGCAAAGCATCATCATAAGGTTGAGAGAGAGACGCTTCTGATACATATGAGGCATGATATCAACTGCCCCCTTCAGGCTGTCATAGTAAATCCTGGAGATTACGGCGCATGTCTCCATATGTAGCATCCCGTGCATCTTCTTCATTGCTGGCCCAGTCGTGAACGAGCCAACAACCCGCCTCTGCTTCTTGGTCCTCTCATTCCACGGAGATGTGCCAATGGTTGCCGCTTTGAAGACCTCAAGTCAGCATCCTTTCTGGGCGCGCTGCGCTCATACGTTCAAGACCTTTACTAACCGGATGTCTTCGAAATAACTCCGTGAAATGTGTAGAACCATGGCCGGTCGATGGTGGCTGACTGATTCTTAACGAGCCATTCTCGGGCTGACTCAAATGAATTGATCATGATAGCGCGTCGGCGTCCCATTCTAAACTGGAAAACAGGCCATCCATACTTGGCAGACCATGATGCTGCTGTGGTAGCATGGTCGTTGCCCAGCTGAGGTAGATGGCCAGCCAGTAACCTCCCGCCAGGGATCTCAGGAATGCCCTTGACTTCGGGGAAGTCCACATAAAAGAACTTGAGATACAACAACAAAACTGCCGACAAGGTGACGATTACCAGGCCGAAGAAGGCCACGGTTGTGTGCATGCCAGTCGTAAATAGAAAATACATTGCACAAGCGAATCATTCAGGCCTCATGGTGTCCGAATCCCAGTGAAGAAAGATGACGATGAGTGTTATATGCGTCTAGTTACGTCAAGTCCCAGCGAGAAAGCCTAGGACCATCTGCGGAACAGCCTGACAACTGCGCGCACGTATCAACAAGGGTGGGTGATTCGGGTCTTGAGCGAGAACTTCTGGATCGGCGGATCGCGTCGCTTATCCCAGCTTTGTCGGCTATCTCCGAGGCACATTGTCGCACTCGTCCGCACCGAATCACGCAGACGTCTCGTGATCCTAGAAGGTGGCATTTACTCTTACTTTGGGAAGGTTTTGCGGCGAGCCGGTATAAAGAAGACATGTCTTGAATTGATAGACCCATTCAAATTCTCCTTTGCCAGGTTGAACGGCACTGCACCGGCGTCAGCATTACACGTCTCCAACATGGCGAGTCTACGCATCAGTGAACTATTTGACGTCGCCGGCCGATGGGTTGCAATCACTGGTGGAGGTGAGAACCCTCTTCTGCTTTTCTCACGTGTAGACAGATTTGGTTCTCAGACTTACATCGTCAGCCTCCGGCATTGGACATATGCTGGCACGAGGATGCGTTGTCAATGGAGCCAACGTCATTCTCATAGACATAAATGAGAAGGCGCTCGTGGATACCAAAACAGACCTTGAGAATTTAGCGACGGCCTCAACTTCAGATGCTGAAGTGGTGATGTTCGTCTTACTCCCTAGTGCCCCAACATTAGCACCCGTTGACCCTACTGGCAGAATTTGTGGTGATCTTTCCAGCGAAGAAATGGTCAAAGATGTAGTTGATAGAATCAGATCTATACGAGCATCGCTGGATGCATTGATTCACTGCGCCGCTGTTCGATACATGAACAACATTACGTACACTCCAGGCGACAGTCTGGGCCAACTCGAGGCCGCGACATTATCAGCGCCGTACAAAGGCTGGGAACATACTTTTCGCCTGAATGTTCTTGCGCCATATTATTTAACGGCCGGATTAATCAGTCTCTTGGGCTCAGCAGCCGCACAAGGAGACGGACGGGGCTGCGTTATTTTGTTCAGCAGTCCGGCCAGCGTACATAACCACCAGTTTGTTCCCTGCTACCAAACCTCCAAGGCTGCAGTGGATCATCTCGTCAGAATCATGGCGGCCGAGTTCGCAAACTTCTACAGTAAGATATTGAGCACCGCTGCCTTACCATGCATCAAAGGCCTCGCTGACTCTGTAGTTCGTATCAACGCCATGTCTCCTGGAATTGTGCCCTCAGGAATGACTCCCGACGACGGCACTTCCAATCTGCGCTTAGCAGGCGAGACTCCGGCCAAGCGGGCAGGAAACGAAGAGGACATGGTCGGTTGCGCGCTTTGGCTAATGAGCAAGGCAGGTGCTTTCATGGATGGAAAGGTGGTTCGAGTTGAAGGCGGAAGGTTGCTTATCCTAAAAGGCGTCACTTCCAACTCAGATTAAACTCTCAATTGATACCTGAGCATCAAATAGCACGTTATCACGTGGCAGCCTTCAACCAGGTCATCTTCGTGCGCGAATAGGTGATTTAAGATTTGAGCATGAATACAATAAAGCAGGCGATTTGCTGCTTGCCGCGTAAGGATGGAGCAAGAAAAGGAAAAAGAACAATAGCATTGTCCTGAACTAGGTTTCGCATTGTACTGAAACGACAACTCCTTCTCTTCCTCCCATCACATAGCGTACCTGAAGTAAAGATTCTTCAAATCTGTCGTATCCCGCTTTCCCAACTCACTGCCGAGCCGCCTTTGTTCTTCCTCAGAGATGTCACTCTCAGCCAGAGCCCGGTCTCGGCGCCTATTTTCTCTCATGTACCAAAGCCTCCAGCAGATGATGACCAAGATTTGAAGACCGAAGCAGGCAGAGCACGCGATTGTGCCACCGACATAGCGAGGGGCATCTTTGGTTTGGAAAACCTGAGCACCGACCATATTCCCACCACAGTATGCAATCAGTGTCATGGACGAAACGACTGTTCTTTTTGTCGTCCCTGCAATGTTGGAGGTGACTAGATAGAACTGATGTCAGACATATAATTCGACCACTGAGGAGAGGAGACCTACTTAAACTCCATCCGAGGAACAGCGATAGAGAGAAGACCACAGTAATGTCGAACATGCCCCATTTGAGCCATTTGTGCTCCGGTGTGTTTGGCATCAGAGACATCACTAGCATACCAACAAAAGGTAAGATGCATGAGATGATCATGATGAACATGCGCTGGTTCTGGAATTTCCGAAGGTACCAGGCGACAAGGATGAAGACAATAACGTAAATAGCTGGTTCCGAGTCAACTTCGTGTTTTTCTCCTACCCAAGTAACCAAGCCTCGGAACAAGAGCGGGGCGAACAGGAATAGGGAGGACGATACCATTACGGGGTAAACCCCAAAGCATAGATTGCCATGTGTCGAAACCGAAGGTGACGTAGAGTAGAGAGCTGAAGGTGGTAATGCCCCTACGACACTCACTTGTTAGCTTCGTTAAATGCAGCTAAGCTTTTCAACTTACCCGTTAGGGATGCATGCTAGAAACGTATTGAACAAGCCGAAATACACCTGCGGGTCCTTGAAGCATTCCCAGACGTGATCCCAATTCCATGCCTTGTTGGCGGTCTCCTCTCCAATTTGATTCTGGCTGACTCGCGCGATTCTGCCGCTCATTAGTGTTGCACAAGGCATCATGATACCAAAGGCACCTACGCCATTCTTTTCTCCGCTTCGGTCAACCACGGGACATTTTGGGGCATCCCAAGGACAAAATAGCAAAAGATGGAACCGATGAGTGTGAGCCCGCCGAGGAAGAGAGAAATCGTGCGCCAGGCTGCAATGTCGCCGTTTGCCACAGCGTGTCGGGCGATTCCGTACAAGATCAGGTTACAAGTTATTGTGAAGAAGCCTTGCGAAGATTGCCAGAACAGGGAGCGCTGGGCGTGTTCAGACGTGCGATACCATGCGCCAGTAATTAGGAGAAAGCCAGGAGAGATGTTGCATTCGAAGAAGCCCTGAAGGGCGCGGAGCGCCATCAACTGGGCCCAATTGTTGCATGCGCTGATGCAGAGGAGACATATGGCTTGTAGCTTGTCAGCAACTTCCTATTCGAGGGCATGAATCTTTCTTACACCAACCAACCATGTACGCAGTTAGAACACGGCCGAGGTTGTACCGCTGCAGCAGCCAGGTGGACGGAAACTCGCCGACGAGGTACGTGATGTAAAAGCTAATGACTTGTGTGAGAAGCCAGCTCGGATGCAGAGGTGGTGTTCTTACATGGTTGTCAACCACTGGTACTGCTGTCCATGCAGTCCCAGCTCGGTGTTCATGCCAAAAAGCTTCGTTGCGTTAATGAGACCGATATGAGTAAGCCTTTGGAGTCAAGAGTTGAAGACATACCGCCTGAATACTGATGGACGTCTTGTCGGTCTGTTGGATGCCATACATGAAGAACCTGGTGTTGGCGTTAGCATGAATGCGGGTGATACATCAAGCAGAACAAACTTACATGGTTGGAATGAGATATCGGTCAATCTTCCGCGTCAACTTCTTGTAATCCTCCTCCGTGTACTCTTGAGTTCAAGTTAGCGTTGATCTACACTTCCAAACGAGATCAAAAATTTCTTACCTTCTGAATGGCCTATTTCAGTGGTGGTCACTGGCTCGATCCCAAGGTCCTTCTCGTCGTCCTTGGAGCCATCCTTCGATTCAGGTCGAGTCATCGACGGCGGGCCAGCACCTGGAGAAGCCATTGGGGTCCACTTGTGCAAAAAGAACGGCGATGGATTGCTGACTGTTGTGATGGTTTGGAACCGAGCTGGTAGTTCTGCAGTTGTCATTCTACAGAGCATGCCCAGATGAAGTGTTAAATGCGGAGAGGCCTTGGTTCAAAGCATGCCGGGATGTTGGCTCCCACCGGTGACCCGTTATCTCGGGAATATTGGCACTGACCAAGCGCTAGAGATAAAGATGAGGCCGTGTTGCCAGGATTCTTGTCAAGCCAGAAATCAGTGTATCTTTCTCAATGAACCGAAGGCCTGAGTCGGGAGCCAGACCGCGCCCAACGGACTGATGCATACGTCCCCTTCCTGAGAGACTATCTGTATCGCCCAGCCAATCGACCACTTCGGTGTTTCCCGTGGATAACTTCAAAAGTTGCGGGTATCACCGAAAGTCCCCGCCCCCAAGGCGGGGGTGGAGCAGCTGTGGGCATTTCTTCTGCGGAGATGTGCTTGGGTGGTATTTCCATGCAGTATTAATGATAACGGAGCATGCGTCTCCTGGCTATCGAGATAACGTGAATATGCCTCCGGCGGAAGTATTCTGATCAGAAGTAGTAGAGTATAATAAAGGGGTGTGCTACTCTATCATCTCTGCCCTCTTATCGCCCATTTGATACAAGGATGCACAGTGCTAGAACCGATATGGAGGACCAAGACCCTATCCCCGTCGGTAACTCCACCGAGCCTTTTTGGAGAACAGAGCTCCACGAGTTAGACAGTCATCGCAGCACCGAGCATCTTCCTGCCGAGTGCGATGTTTTGATCATCGGGGCTGGGTTTGCTGGCACTGCTCTTGCCCACTACATTTACGAAGACAACCCTTCCCCTCCATCTGTTGTGATTCTCGAGGCTCGAGAGGCGTGCTCAGGTGCCACAGGGCGTAATGGTAAGTGACCCCTACGTCGTTTTCTCCCTTCCCTTGAATTCATTCCACAAATCGTTTGAACCGTCGATTACAAAAGATCTAACTCCACTTCTTAGGCGGTCAACTGAAGCCTGATGTTTACTTCAACATACCCAAGTACATCGAGAAATATGGCGTGGACGCCGCGGTTGAGGTCGCCAAGTTCGAGTCTTCACAGGTCTTTGCAGTGAAAGAACTCGTAGAGAAGGAGAAGATAGACTGTGACTTCACTCTGACCAGGACCTGCGACGCCACTTTGGATGAGGGTCTCGCTACCGCAACTGAGGAGGCGTTCGCGAAGCTGGTCGAGTCCGGAGTGGCTAATCTCAAGGATGTACATTACACACCTCGGGCACAGGCTGAAATGGTAAACAATCCCTACCCGCACATTATTGAGCTTGACACATGGAGAATTGCTGATCGGAAGTCTCAGGTTTCGGGCGTAAAAGGTGCCCTATCGTGTTTCACGTTCACAGCGGGCCATCTTTGGCCGTATAAGATGGTAATGCACTTGCTGAAAGGCGTTGTGCAGAAAGGAGCAAACCTCCAGACTCATACCCCTGTCACTCATATCTCAGAAAATCCCCTCCCTGACGGCCGCTGGGAGGTTTCCACGGCGCGAGGAAGTATCAAGGCTAAGAAGGTTTTACTGGCTGCCAACGGATACACTTCACACCTGGCCCCCGAGTTCAACAACCATATCGTGCCTGTACGAGGCATCTGCAGTCGCATTGTTGTGCCTCAAGGGAAAACAGCACCCTACATGTCGCAGACCTACAGCATCCGACACGGACCATCAATGTACGACTACCTTATACCCAGGAACGATGGTAGTATTATTGTCGGCGGCGCGAAGCCGACCTTCTGGGCCGACCGGTCCCAGTGGTACAATGTGTTCGACGACAGCAAGCTCATTGAGCCAGCAAAGACTTATTTTGACGGGTTGATGCAGAGGACATTTCGTGGGTGGGAGAACAGCGGTGCTTATACTGACAAAGTCTGGACTGGTAGTAAGTCAAACTTCAGGGACGATGAACACTACCGATTGGCACAGTCAAGCTAACACGAGTCACCCCAGTCATGGGTTTCAGCTCTGATTTCATGCCGTACGTGGGCGAGGTACCTGCAAAACCGGGCCAATTCATCCTTGGGGGGTTTTCAGGCCACGGCATGCCACTGATTTTGCTGTCAGCCAAGGGATTGGTGCAGATGTTGCGCCACGGAAAGTCCTTTGCAGAGACAGGTATACCCTCCTTATTCCAGGCCACTAAGGAGCGTCTGGAAAACACGAAGAACTCTATCATAGACGAACACGGTGTCCAGCATGTGAGGGGCAAGTTGTAGTCGAAACTAAACCACGCTTTCTTAATGTGCATAAATTACGTAGTCCATCATATTGAAATCATTAATCTTCTCTGAAACGCTTGAACGCTTCCACCCGATCTATTGGGGACATCTCCACCATGGCAGCTAGATAGTTAACATCTGTGGCAAAGTCGATACCAAACTAAATCAAGCGCTTGTCACTCAGCTGGGAGTTGATAACGAGAATCTTGCATCTTCAATTTTTAAACAGTCTCTCTTTCTACGTCAAAACATACACCAACGCAGGTTTTAACAGGGCGGCTGTTTGACGTACTTGCGTTTTCTAGCTAGAAAATGAGCTCAATAGATCGATATTCTTTAACAGAACCACTATTTCTCTTGTGCTAGAGCGGCTATCTTTCCTGTGTACTCTCTATTTTTGTTAGCGTTGTAGTCGCTGTTTTCGTTGCTGTTGTCGTCGTCGTCCCTCGTCGTCGTCCCTCATTAAAGTCAACAAGTACACATAAAATGTAGCCGCCCATGTACAGGAGTTTTAGGCTGTCTCTTCTTTAATCCTACTTGGAATAATAATCAATGATGCCCTCTGCTAACCCAGGGAGGTCATCTGCGACTACCTCCATTTCTCCATATAAATCGGAGCAAGACTCCTTCTCCCACACAGATACCCACGCACCCTTGAAACTAGTAGTGAATGGGGCGTTAGCCTGTTACGTTATACCAAGTGCTGGAAGTGATCGTGAGCTTACCCACATTGCCGCGCACCGGCTGTATCCCAGATATGTGCGGCGCCGAACCAGACCTCACGTTCTTCCTTGGGTAACTTGTCGAGAATGTACTCGTAGGTCTCCGGCGCTGGCTTGCCCACGCCAATGGTATCGCAAGAGACGAAGTTTTCGGAGGGGAAATCCTCTCCGCCCTTGGCAAGATATCCGCCCACGCGCTCGGTGTCACCGGCTGTTAGACACCAGACGGTAAATCCTGCCTTTCGGAGTTTTGAGAAGCATTCACTTAAGCCTTCTCGGGTCCTGAGTGCTCGGTACGAAGCCAGCAAGAACTCGCGGTCCTCGTCCGTCGCGAATTTACGCGGCTCCTGTATACCCGCCTGCCAAAGGGTTCTGTAGAAGATGGACCGGAAGATGTCAAAGAACTTCGCGTACTTTGCTCCGGAGATCGTCATGTAGGTGTACTCCTTCTCGCCCGCCTCCATCCATGCGTATCCAAAGAGGCGGGGTCCCACATGTTTGGCTCTCAGACGATCACCAAGCCGAGCCTCGATAGCTTCGAAAAATGCCTCGTAGGAGATCAGTGTTCCTACAGAACATTAGTAATAGCAGCCATTTATATCGATGTAGTAGCCATCGTGACCAGGTATGTCACGTACCAACAACATCGAACACGACGTGCTTGTTTGCTGGTGCCATTATAAACAGTGGAAGGCGAGGACTCTGGACAATTTTCCGGCGGTGGTATAAACGACAAGAGTACCAGCCGTTTGCACCTGGTGGTTAAGACGACGTGCCTTTCTGGGGCCGTGTTAGTGAGAAACTGGGACAGCGGCAGGGATTTGATTTAGGGACCGCGGCAAGCTTACAGAGCATAAGATGATACGAATCAAAGTCAGATGTAGCGGCAAATCACTCTGATTTACTTAATTTAAATGATGTGACGTACTTAGAACATCAACTCAGTCAATCACAGGCGTTGGCCCCGGCCAGTTACCGCAGCCACAGATCGGATAGGTGGCTTATCGCGTCGCATCAGACTTTCCGGCCGCCGACCGCCGAGGTCTGCCCCGCAACTGCCCCCCTGAGGATTCGGCATCCAGGGGTAATCGGAGAATAACGAGGAAAGCGACAAGACACACGGGGAACACCGAGGAGATCTCGGCTATGGGGAAGATGCCAACTGGGGAAAGGGAAACGGCTTCATGCATTCTCCGCGAGTTCATTACGTTTGCAAATGGGATCGCAGTGCGACAATTCATGACTGGGCCGATTATTTCCCAGGCAAATCGTTATTTAACGGCAAATTACTACTAGATTGTTACACCATCAATCAGCAAGATAGGTGCGTAATTGCATTGCCTGCCTTCCGTTGAGCACAAGACGGAAAATCGCGAATCCCCAGAATGAGTAGAGTTCTCTTGACAGGTGAGTTTTCAAACAAGATACCACCAAACTACTCATTCTGACCTTTTGACTATTTAAAGGAGGGAGTGGCTTCATTGCTGCACATGTTCTAAAAACACTGCTGGATCGCGGGTATTTCGTGACTACCAGATACGGAGTGAAATAGAGGCTGATCTTGCGTTCATGGTAGACACACGGTTACCACCACCGTCAGATCTACGAAAAAGGGAGAGCAAATTCTTGCAGCGTACAATAACATCCCGAAAGAGAAACTGTCATATGTTATTGTCAGCAACATCGCCCGCGAAGGCGCCTTTGACCATGTGAGGCCTGTGATGAACAGATGTGTAAGCGGAACGGATCAGAACAGAAAGCTAACTATCGCCTGAACCGGTGCAGGCTGTTCAATCCGATCCCCAATTCGACTGTGTCATCCACACTGCGTCGCCGTTCCATGAGAACTTTGACGATCCCGTGACAGACCTCCTCGATCCTGCTATCAAGGGGACCATCGGGCTGCTTCGGGCAGTCAAGAATCACGCACTCCAGGTAAAGCGTGTCATAATAACCTCGTCGTTTGCAGCCATCGTCAATAGTGCGTCACCACCTTCAGTATACGACGAAAATTCATGGAATCCTATAACTTGGGATGAGGCCGTGGCTGAACGCTCCCTGGCGTATAGAGGCAGCAAGGTGCGGACAGAAACTACCGTAAACATATGATGGTGGTAGTTGACAAATTTTAACCACAGAAACTCGCAGAACAAGCGGCATGGAAGTTTGTCGAAGAGGAGAATCCCAACTTTGACTTGGTGACAATGAACCCGCCAATGGTGTATGGCCCAGTCATTCATCATCTTGAGAACTCCGATAGCCTTAATACGTCTAACCAAAGGATTCGCGATTTCATCCAAGGAAAGATCGAAAACGACAAGCTGCCCCCAACCGGCACATTCTTATTCACTGACGTCCGAGATCTTGGGCTGGCACATGTGAGGGCCATGGAGGTTCCGGAGGCGGCAGGCAAACGCTTTTTTATCACCGCAGGGCATTATTCAAACAAACGGATTGTCGACGCTATCCGGGACACACACCCGGGGCTTGCACCCAAGTTGCCTAAGAATCCGATTGATGACTTCCCCGAAGATGTATACGGCTATGATAACTCGAGGGCCCGCCAACTGCTGGGAATCGAGTTTCGGTCACTCCGGGAATGCATTGGCGATGCAACCGAATCTTTTCTCAAGTTAGGGACTGCGTAGTTGCGGATAAGGAAAGAAATCTGGGCATGAACTCTTTGACTTCCTCCACCAAGCTGCAAAAGTGACTTGACGAGTCTTAGGCATGGAGCCACAGGGTTCACGTTTCGAATATTTGTATTTGCCTAACTTGTCTGATTGCAATTGCTACTCCAATTCAAGCACGTTGATAATAGTTCTCCAAACGCTTAGATAGTCATCGCCACCTTTCCAGTGTGGCGCAAAGAGAGCAAGAATCTCGGTGCATTTTATCAAATCTTTTGCGTGCGACTGTGCGGGCGTCCACTTCTTCGAGATGCCCGTCGCAATAGAGCATCCTGCGATGAAGGCTCTAGAGCTAGCTATGATTGGCGGGATGAAATCATGCGGCGACGAAGCGCAGGCGTGAACGGTGGAGATCAGTTCGGATGCCTGACTCACAACTTTGCGCCTCAGAGTCTTCATGCCTTTGGCGTTTTCCTCATCAGCTTCTTGAAAACAGAACAGGCACTGCTTATGAGCAAAGCAGATCGGGAGGAAAGAAATCCACGTCTCTTTGGCGGCTGGGTGTTGTGTATGAAACGTGTCGAGAAGATGCATTAGTGTTTCCACCTCGCCAACGAATGGACATCCTTGAGCTTCGTACACACCACCTCGGCCGTAAAGCTGGTCAGAGATCCGGGCATACAGATTGTACAGAGTCTCGCTCTCGGACGTGGTAGGTAATTTGGAACCACTCAGCATACTTGGTCTGCTAAAAATGGTTTGTAATGACCTGAGACTATTAGCCAGCAGCACAACCACTTGCGGAACACCTCATTCTTCTCACCCTTCGATCTTCCGTAGAACTGACATTAGACGGATTTCATCGGCGCCGCAAGTGTGGGCTCTGCTCATGATGTCTTGGCCACCATCCTGTCCAGCTCGCCCCGCAATTGGAACTAGAGGAGCTTGGTGCCAGCCGAGCTGCAGGCATGTGCGCGCAGCGAGGTCGAGTAGTTCCCAGGTGACGCCCCTGCTCGGCTCTGCCAACTCATAGATGAGAAGAAGGAGAACAGCTGTCAGGGTATCACTATCCCCGGCTGAAATTATTGGCGTGACCAATTCATTTGCCCAATCACGACAGATTTGCGCGAGAGGCTTCCAGCTGGGATTTCGATAAGATTCTCGAGCAGCAGCGATGCCACATGCCATGAGGGCTTTGAACTTCGAAGACTCAGGCAGCTTCTTGAAACTTGCACCATCGTGATTCAGAAGCTGAGGCACGAATACAGCATATTGAGGCGTGATGCAACGCTCGTAGCGTCCAAGAAGGTACCTCAATATGCTGGGTGTAAGCTGAGACCTGTCATTGTACGAAACACTTGGCGATAAGGAACCATCAGTCTCGGTAAAGATCTCGTCGATGTTAGGCGAGGCTTCGGCCAGCGGCAACGCTTCGAAGACGACGCGGGCGAAGCGTGACGGAACTGAGTTGTCGAGGTGAATGTCGGACCCTGGCCTTGCGGGTATCAAAATGTGAAATGATCGTGAGCCGTTATCTGATGGGTCTCTGTTGTAGAACTCGTTACTAGCTATTCGAGGCTTTGAAGAGTTGATTTTCTCCAAATTGAAGGAGATTAGTTTTGGAGAGGCAACCTACTGAGGTAAGCTTTCAGGCCGGTTCAAAGCCAGTTGGGATTGCAAATTCTCGATCTTCTCATTCAAACTTTGGATATAACTGCGAGATCAATCAGCCCTCAGCGTAGCTCGTCTGCTGAGGCAGATGGATCTGCAGACCTTCTGGGGACATCTTGCTGAAGAGCATCATCTCGAAACGTGCAATCCAGATCGCTTCTTGAGCAATTAGCACATGCTGGTAGGCGAGAGTCACACTAAACTGACAGTTATTAACCACTCTAGACGGTGAGTGCCGACGAGGCATGGTGACGCGCTGTCGGGGTAGGGGACAGACCTTGATTCTTCGATTTCGACACCGATTGCACGTCTGGAGCATGGTGGCAAGGGCTGCCGATTATTACAACATGAACTAGTGTCAGAGGATACTGTGTGTCCAATGAAGACCTTGACTATGGTCACTGATGGGATGGGTACTGCGATATCGAGGGCCTACTCCGCATCGCTATAACCGAAGCCTTTATCTAACAACCGGTCATCCTTGCTATCTTTATGGAGTCAGTCCCTTATCTGTCCTTGCTTCGGACAGCACAGCCCCAACCAGCAAGTTTTCGATAACTCAATTTCTCTGCCGCGATTGTTGCCCAGTTGCTGGTTTACTATAGCTTACCACCTGCAACAAGAGGTCAACTCGAATTTTGGTACCTTGATCTCGCTCCTACCCGGGACCCGCATTGCTCCCCATATCTATGAGCAAGAACCTAGACTATTTACATGGTTGCGCTCCCCGATTCTGATAGACCTTTACCTGTATGCAGCTGAATTTGCACCTCTAAAGATGCAGAAGTCGCACCGTCGTTCCACGAAGGTTTGCACACGGTGCAGGCAACGCAAGACCAAGGTCAGTGTCCACAACAACTGGGCTCTACAAGCAGCAAGAATAATGGGTTTTAGACAGCACTTCTGACTTTCTTCTTGCTTTTTAGTGTGATTTCAAGTTTCCAGAATGCACCTCGTGCAAGTTAGCAGGCGCGCCATGTCTGGGCTTTGATCCCGCAACACGGAAGCCTGTCCCGAGAAGGTAAAAAGCAGCCCGCAGCTTTGAGCAACAGTCCTTCTCGAATATCAATTAGCGCTTGTTGACCTCTGCTGTAGCCTAGTCAAGTCCCTTGAGGCTCGTGTGGCCGAACTCGAGGCACAAGTGCTTGCTTCTCGCACAGGGCATCAGCAATACCCCTCATTGATGGCTTCGAAAATCGCCCAAGCAACCATATCCTTCGGCACGCCCATCACTGGCTCATATCCTCTGTCCAAGATTTCGCCAAATTTATTCATGCGCCCCTCATGCCCTCCGTTAGCCATCTCGGCCAACGCCCGTGGCCCCGATCCAGAGCTAAGATCAGATCAGAGGACCGAGACCCATGAGTCTCCGGCCAGCAGGGAGGGTACAATCCATCCCGCAAACCCCTACACGAGCAATCTGATCAACCTCAAAAACATTCCAAACTGGGCCCTCGACCGTATGGTGCGTAACTATGCCGACACTCACCTTCCACAATACCCTTGCATTCCCGAGGCACTGCTAGAAAACATTGTCGAGCGCGCAAAAGATGAAGCAGGCCAGGCCACAGGCTCTCCCTTGACGCATGGAACCCCTAGTCTCTCCGAGACCTTGGATGCCTTTGAGATTTTCGTCCTGTTCATTGTTCTAGCAATCTCGGCACTCACCATGACCTCAAAGGACGAGCAACAAGCTCGCTCCGCCTCTGAGTCTTTCTACAAATCGGCCTTGAAACATCTGCAAGCTATTGGAGAATGCCGCCAAATCCAAGCTCTTCAGATCTCACTACTCTTATCTCACTATTCTAGTATGTGTCCAGAGAGACTTGACAATTGGACGTGCATCGCAAATGCAGTCAGAATCGTTCTGGGTTTAGGCCTTCATCGGGAGTTTTCTGAAGAAATCGATGCCGGGCAAGCACGGTTACGATCCGAACTGTTCTGGGTCACTTATGGAATGGAAAGATCTCTGTGCACTAATCTCAGGCTTCCACTGTCCTTCCCTGAGGAAATCATTACCACCAAAGTAGGCTTCCCTATTCAGAGACTCTTATCCTTGCAATGTCATGTGCCTAACCGATTGTAGTTGAGAGCGCCATCATCTGACGAAGCGAGTGCTTACTTTAAAGTGGACGATGTGATCAAGAAGTCCTCTGCGAACCATTTATATCGGTACCGTGCGTTGGAGACCGAGGTGCATCGAGTCCTCTATCTTCAAGAAGACATCCCCGCGCTCAATGGAACGACCATAGGGGACTGGATGTTGGATATTAGCAGCCGGCTAGAGACCTGGTATGCCAATGCCCAAACATACACGCAGTACAATATGCTTGAATTCAAGCATGTGCAGTTCAACCATCTGAGGGCCCGAATTCACCGGCCGACACCTAGGCTAAGAACGAGACTCCCTGAAGACTGGGGAATAGTACTAGAGTCCTGTGAGGTAAGACCTCTCTTTATCGCAATTTATACCACTGCTGCTTACATGACTACAATATGCAGAGACTCATCGAGGACTATGTGGGTCAAGAGCGCCGCGGGCGGCTGTTCTACCCCTGGCACGGCGTACACATACTGTTTGAAACCGCCATGATAGCGCTACACGCATCGTGGTCTTCGCGAGAATACCAGCCGTTCAGAAACCAGGCACAGCACATGGTGCAAACGCTCCTTCCTCAGTGCCTGCAAGTCCTATCCAACATCGGGCTACGGTGGGGCGAAGCGACGAGATGCGCTGACAAGTTGAGACCACTTGTCCAAAGGGTTTCATCTGGCTTTTCCTGGGCAAATCAACTGTCTGTCCATGAAGCTGTTGCAATAGAGGACGAGATCGAGAATTTGATCTTCTCGGACAAGAACCTGTCATGGAACACCGTCACACTAGAGAACAGCGGCCTTGGTTTTGAAGATGGCTCGCTGCTTATTGACAACATGCTTGTCGACGACCTCAACTCTCTCCAATGGGCTCCAGACTGGGATCTTGTGTTTGGTGAAATGGCCTAGGGCGAAAGGTGAGTATGATGATGCGCGCTCACACATGGAGCATCCTCGCTAGCCAGGAAGGGAGGCTGTGGATGCGTGTTTTTGGGCATCAAGTTGCACTTACGCGGACAAGTCTGGTTCTACTTCAACTAATAGTCGCCGCCGATCAAATGCAGGCCGGTGGTCAATCAGGTTCAAGCCTCGAATATGAAGAGTGAAAGAAAACGAAGAAATCCATTGTTACTCTTATCATTACTACTTAGTGCACAAAGTCAAGTGATGAGATATGAGTAGACCACCCATATCATTAGATAACCTGCTTTTGTGTCTTGTAGATCAAAAACCAAATGCTCATGGTAGATTCTTGTGGTTCAAAGCACCATTGCGTGAATAATATCACATTACCTCGGTAGCTTACGTCGACCCAGGCAACTGAGTATTTACACGCAACTCCAACGGCCATACCCTCTCAACCTAAGGCTAGAGGAGTCAGTCAGGTTGTGTGTGGCGCGCAAGCTTGGTCTGCAGCGTAAGCTGCGTCATAATGCATTGAACCGTCAGCTCATCTTGGCATCAGCAGAATCGTTGCCTGGGCGCCTCCTGGGCCACATTTTGGGAAGTACCCCGCGTGGGGTTGCTACTCTAATTCTTTGCCCCAATGTTGGAATACCCGGATCAGAGGTTTGCGCGTCATGTACTTTTGTTATCAATGAAGCTAAGCAACCTCGTATTTGGAAGTGATATGTTCAAAATCTCGGGCTGACTGATTGTCAGCCGATACTCGCTGGGGGCACGGGTGTGAGTCAAGAACCCCGATGAATGAAGGGTGGCTGCATGGGTTGATGGTATGTGATGCTTGGAACAATCCGCAAAAAGAGTCAGTCGGTGAAGGAATGGTATCCCGAACAGAATTAATGATTATTAATAGTATCGTCCTGGAGGGCGTCTCTCAATTGACTATTCGTGATTGGATCTTGGCAGTCACCATACCTTTCAGGCAGCAGTCAGCAGCAGGAATGGCCCCCATGGTGCTGAGCGAAGGGTCGGTGACGCCATACAGAGCGTCGAGCGGCGTAGAGCGGCCCAAGAGCTTTGTCTCATGTCCCAACCATCCTCCCGCCACTCTCTTCGAAGCAACAAGGCAAACCTCTTCTCTTGCTCAACAACTGAGTCGATCAATGATCAACCCCCTTCTACACGATGACTGGGTTGGATCCCAACGTCTACACTGTGGCATGGATTGCCCCTCTCGAAATCGAGGCACAAGCAGCACTGCACATGTTTGACCAGCGACACCAAGGCCAATTTTTCTTCGGTCGCGGTAACGACTACATATTTCACGCGGGCGAGATATTGGGTCATAATGTTATTCTCGCCACACTGCCTGCTGGTCAACAATATGGTACTGGGTCTGCTGCAGCCCTCGCCAGTCAGGTCAAAAGGTTTTTTCCACGGCTTTGGTTCGGACTGCTCGTTGGCGTTGCTGCTGGCCTTCCCAACCTATCTTTATCTCGCGATATTCGTCTTGGCGACGTTCTCGTGGCTCTTTCTCAAGGCGATAATACTGGGCTGGTAGCTTATGACCTCGGGAAGGAAACGGGAAGCGATGGCTTTCAGCCGCTTCAATTCGGACACGTGCTTGCTACTACGGAGACTGTCGTTAGGTCTGCTATCGGCAGTATCAAGCTCAATAGCGCGCCAAACCAAGCCGAGATCTTTCTTCCATACTATGTTACGATGAAGGACACTGAACATGCAACGGGAACGTTTGCTGATCCCGGTCAACACCGCGATAGACTCTACGAGGTCGATGAGAACGGAATCAAGAAAGAAGCGCAACGGCCGCGGCGACCACATGCAGACTTTTGGCGGACTCGAGTCTGGTACGGCTCAATCGGCTCTGGAGATAAGCTCATGAGAAATGCGAAGAAGAGGAATGAGCTAAGAGATAGGTATAACATCATTGGACTAGAAATGGAGGCTGCGGGTGTCATGAACTGTATTCCTGTAGGCGTCATTCGAGGTGTTTGCGACTATGGCGATGAACATAAGAACAAGGAATGGCAGCCTTACGCGAGCGCCATGGCGGCTGCATACGCGAAGGCCATCTTGTCGAGGATTTCTCCTGCAGAAATCACACCCACGGGTCTTCGCAGGAAGCCCGTCTTTGTTGTCCCGTTTTCCCCGAACACAGACTTCGTTGGCCGAGACCAAATCTCTTCCGAGCTTGAACGGCTCCTACCCTCATACGGAAAGGGTCTGTCCGCGGCACTTTGCGGGATTGGAGGGGCAGGGTATGTATCCTTTCGTCTCTCCTTTTCTTGCCGCCACTGACGACGTCAGAAAATCCTTAATTGCGCTCGAGTACGTCCACCGGCGGCGACAGAAAGACAGCAATTGCTCCGTCTTTTGGGTTCACGCCGATAAGGAGACTACGTTCTTACAAGACTACAAAGGAATCGCCAGTGAATTGGGCCTGCCCGAAAGTTTGAATGGCGAGGATCTGTTGAGAGCCGTCCGATACGGTATCGAGGCGGAGGCATGCTGGGTGCTCGTCCTCGATAATGCTGATGACTTGGGACTATTCCATTCGGCTCAGTTGCCATCAGACGATCAGCCATTGCCTCTCAGTCAATTCATTCCCACAGGATCCAACGGAACCATCTTGTGGACCAGCCGTGATAAGTTGGTTGAAAGGAAGCTCAGAGACTCCAGCAGCGCTATCAACGTTGGCCGGATGACAGAGCACGAGGCGCGAACATTATTGGAGCGCATCTCACACAAGTCAATCGAACAGAACGAAGAAGACGACTGCAAGACACTGCTAGCAGAGATTGACCGGCTACCGCTTGCCATATATCAAGCTGCAACTTATATGCGGCAGACGTATACGTCAATTCCAACGTATTTGTCGAAACTCCGAAAATGGGACAAGAGTTGGCACGTTCTCCAGACACCTAAGGATGGCCCCATGTCTAATGGCGTCCTCCAAACATGGGATATATCAATTGAGCATATTCGACGCGAGAACGGAATGGCATACAACATACTACACGTTCTAGCTTTCTTGGATGGGCAGAAGATTCCTTGGCAGATCGTCAAAAGGGCGGGACAGTTTGAAGCCGAGAATCATCTTGGCAACGGCGCCAGCGGCAGCAGCTTTATTCATAGTGACACAAGCAAGCACGACGAAGAGACTCTGCTCGCAGTAGCGCGTCTCTGCGACTTTTTCATTTTGAGCCGATTGGAAACGAGTACCGAAGACGGCGAGTTTGCCATGCACAAGCTCTTGCAACAGGTGATCCAACATTCTCTGCTGCAAGAAAATAGAAGGTCGGAAGGAACACGATTTGCGGCGGCGGCCTTGCAGATTGTCGATGACGTCTTCCCAACAAGTAGACGGGAGACCTGGAAAGACTGCGACAAGTACCTGGCACATGCGATGCAAATTGGGAAATGCACTATGTTGGATAACAAGAAGGAACAAGTTGCCTCACTCTTGGCAAGAGCATCCAGATATCTCTGCGACCGAGGAAGATGGGGAGAAAAGGAGATTGTTGATGAGAAGGCGCTTAATCTACGAAAAGATGTCCTTGATGAGAAACATCCAGCTTTCGTCCAGAGCATCGCCAACCTTGCAACAACATATCATGGGCAAGGGAGATATGAGGAAGCTGAACAGCTAAGGACGAAGGTATTCGATCTTCGAGAGAGGATTCTTCTTGAAACACGCTGTGAGATGTTAGAGAGTAAAGCCTCACTTGCCGACACGTATCATGCGCTAGGAAAGTATGAAAAGGCCGAGGGGATCTATTCAGAAGTGCTGGAAGTCCGTAAACAGCTTCTTGGCGAGCAACATTCCGACACAGTCTCGAGTATGGCTTCACTGGCATCTACGTATTATGCCCAGGGGAAGTATAAGGAAAGTAGAAGGATATCTGAACATGCATGCACACTGCAACGTCATATTTTAGGGAAGGATCACCTGAACACAATCTCGAGCATGGCTTTGTGTGCAACTATATGTTACGCACAAGCGCAATACAAGGAGGCTGAGAAGATTTTTGACGAAGTATTGGCACTACGACAAAGGATCCTTGGCGAAAGGCATCCTGATACAGTTTCCAGCCGGGCCTCAATTGCGTCGACATACCATGCTCAAGGGTTTTATGATCAGGCCGAAAATGAAAAGAAGATTGTGCTGACCATACGAAGGGAGATACTTGGCGACAAGCACCCCGATACCATCTCAAGTCTGGCTTCCCTGGCAGCAATGTACCATGATCAGGGGAGATACAGTGAAGCTGAAAATGAGTCTCGTAAAGTACGAGCTTTGAGGGAGGAGGTGCTTGGCATAGAGCACCCAGATACCATTGAGAGCTCCGTAGAGCTCGCGATAACTTACTACGCGCAAGGGAGATATACGGAGGCGGAAGAAATTTACGAAAACGTTCTGAAGCTAAGACGTAAACTTCTTCCCGAAACGCATCCCGATACGCTTAGAACCATGGGCTTACTTGCAACACTATATCTTTCTCGCGGAGATTACCTAAATGGAGAGGAAATGTCTACGGAGACATACAGGCTACGGCGCGAAAGTCTTGGCAAAGAGCATCCCGATACAATTTCAAGCTTGAGTGAACTAGCAGCTATACATCACAACAGACAGAAGTACGACTTAGCTGTGGAACAGAAAAAGGAAGTTCTTAAACTACGCCGAAAGGTATTTGGCGAACGTCATCCAAGTACTATAGAGAGCATATCTGAGCTTGCAGAGACATATCATGCTCAGAGGGATTACAGCGAAGCTGAGACAAATCATACTACTGCACTCGTACTACGAAGAAAGTTTCTCGGTCGAGAGCATCCGGACACAATCAGGAGTTTGGCTTCACTTGGAACGGTTCTGCATAATAGGGGGATGTATTCAAGAGCAGAGGCGTGTAAAGTGGAAGTGCGAGATCTACGCCTAGCGACTCTCGGCGAGAATCATCCGGACACAATGAAAAGCGAAGGGTCACTTAAAATCACTCGAGAAAAGATGTAGAAGCAAGTCAAGGAATTATGCTGTATATTATGTTTAGGGTAGATAGAAACCTCGTGCATCATTCAATAATGCTGAGTTAAAAACTGTAACTGATAGCACATTCATTTGAAAAACATTCAGGAGTGCATTTTACCCTCATAATCACTCAAGTTCAGTACCACATTCGGGTTTTTAAATTAAATTATAAATTGAAGGCTCTAGGTGATGGGACTTGAACTCTGCAAATGTTGATAATTAGAAGCGAGTCAAGGAAATATCTGATATTTGTGTGGCGTGTTTTATCCCATCGAGTGCTGCATGACGCCAGTACAAAGCTCTGCGGGGTACAGCGAATCAGATACAATTTCAGCTGATCGACACTTTTTTTCTGCGAATCACGAAATTCACTGAGACAAGAATTGGAGAAATTACGGGTACTGGATGTACTGGCGTCATGCAGCACTCGATGGGATAAGGTGCAGTATCTAAACAGGTAACTTCATTTACATATTCAACCGCACCAGAGGAATCCTAAAAGCTGAAATTCAACGCTGCTAACATTCGTTTCCAAGTAAACACAGTCCCAAACAACGCTAGTAAAATCAATATTGTCAAAATAACACAAGTCGGGATGTGCCAGCCTTCTTCTATATAGATTCCCCACCCTGTCACTGTCACTTCACCATGGACCGAAAGGGGAGGATCTATCTTTTTAGACACACTATCCAGAATTTGATGCTTTGACTTTTCAAGCGCACTATGGTGAGGGTTGCTGAAGTAGTGTGCAAGAACAGCCGGGCCAATATGCGTATCAACATTCCGTGCCCCAGGATTGCATCTATACTCAAGCCCAATGAGGCTGACGGGCGGCCAGCATTGACAACGCTGTTGGAGCGGACAGGAAATGGGATGCTCATCAACCGATACGATTGTGTCAAATTGGAGTTCAACCTATAATACCATCGTCAGACGTAAAATCACCATAGACGTAATATCACAATTTTATGCTGCATCCAAGTAAACGGAGCAGAATCATATGACAAACGTACCCTGCAATGTCCCACTTTCGAGACGGACCAAGGTGATGTCCACCATACGTCTCTTCTGCGGTAGTACGTCTGGTGTAGAAATCCGAAGAAATCTTTATCATTGGCCATTAAAGGGAGCCTCTCTTGGAAGAATATTTTCTTGCGACGTTTGTTTCCTGGGATGATGCAAATCAGGAGGTGAAGAAGGTCTTTCTCTTGATGAGTGTGACTGTTGTTGCTTCTGCTGTCGTCGACTTTGTTATTTTTCCCAGTCACCTGTTGCTCGTCGTTTTTCCTGGAGGGTCCAACATCATCGATTGGCTCTCCCGGTCGCTCGGTGAAATCGGTTTCGGAGACTGTTGATAGCAACGACGGAGTGCGACGTTGGTCGGCGGGGTGATTCAAAGAGGATTCTGGAAATATAGGCTCCTCTGGATTTAGCGTGATATTGTTGGAGGAATCTACATTCGTGAAGTCCTCGTGTAGCTCCATGCCACATTCCTGATGCAAAGAAATTAGCTCTCATAACCAACGCTGCCAGCCAAACATCGGCCCCGACACCCTCACTTACACATTCATAGCGAACTCGTCTCCTGCCTGGGCGGATGCCAGGTTCCCAGCCCAGTTTGAATAAAGGACACAGCCATCGATCCAGGAGTTCCGGCAAGGATTGCGCCCTATTGGAGGCATTGGAAGCCAGCTGCCTTGAATGGTCTTTGATGATAAATGTTCTCAGTCTGTGCTGTAAATCTAAAACCACTTTCGGTGGAATGTCAAGCTCTGTTGAGCCTTGTCCGCCAGTTGCGCCACCTTTCCGCTGAGCATCATTCTGGTCCCCTGGACGAATCATCTTCAGCGTTTGGAAGAAGAATGTCAGAATTTCAAGTCGCTCCTCTGGAGTGTAATTATTTCGAAGTTCGAATCCCTTATGTTCCGGGCCAAGTACTCTTTCAATAGCACGAGATAAATGCTTTGAATACCGCAATATCAGTCTGGCGCACTGGCGGTCCTCTTCAGTTGCGGAATACTCCCGTAGCCTTTCTGCGAACTCGCGTATCGATTGATATAGCTCGCTTCCCGCGTCCAGACTACTCCAACGTGACCTCCTTTGGTCGCGAATGGTTGAACGCTCGGGTATCCATGCTTTATAGCCTAGTAAGTCTAGGAACCAATTGCGAGACTCTGGCGGTGCTCGCCTTCCTGCGTTCGGGCTTTGGTCGACATTCCGGGTCGGATTTTTGCTCAGGTGCTGAACAAGATTCACGGCCGCCAGGATGGCTGCAGCAGCTGCAGCTTCCTCTCCTTTTGCACCTCTCCCCTCTTTTACATCTTTATCCTCTCTTGTAGCTTTGTTCTCTTTCGTGGGCGTCCTCTCGCCTGCGCTTCTCTTCTCTCCGTCGAGTCGTCGAACAATGTCCGCCCGTTCCTCGTGATCTTTGGTCATCGAATCGAGAGCTTCGAGAAATTAGCTGTGTATGTCTTGCAAGTTAGTGCTTGAAGAGTGATACGACTGTTGGTGACACGAATTATCTGCTTACCGTCCGTTTAATTGATGTAGTTAGGCAGGAATGTCCGCGCCACAGCCTTGTCAGATCGTTACCTAGGAAGACATAAGCAAGGAAGCCAGGGCGCTCAACCAATTAAATATATCGCGATTTGGTAATTCCGACCCCGATGATTGATGAACATCGACGTCATATGATGACGGAATGCCCTCCAGGATCAGCGTGAGAGCATGTAGTCGAAAACAGGGAGAAAAGAAATCGCCTTTGGAGACTGTCACAACCCTGGCAGAACCTAAGAATACCCGCAGCAGATAGAGAGTTATGTACTTCAGTGAGTCAATGTAACGCCTAACGTCAGATTCAGGTCTTACACAAGTCTTGCAACTGTCAAACTACCAGCAATGGGCCCAACGATGAGATTGTTCCAATCTTAGTCACCCATTTTATGAATGACTGCATCAACGTGTATTCTCAGTAAAGTAGGAAACATGGGAACTTCATCCATATGACTGCTGTCAGACCTCAAATTCCAATTGGACACGACTCTACTTTCCGTTGCACTGCACTCTTCCGTCACTATTTACCTGGAGATCCGAGCAACGAAAACATGTGCTGTCTCCCGCTCCCGCCTCGCGACAACGGTTGTAGAAGTCATCTCCATCAATCTTCCATCTCTTGATCATATTTTGTAGCTAATGATGCTGTCAGGCCAGCTGAAATCAGGGGTTGAAGAGCTGAGCTTACATATCGCCCCTCAAATCGAGGTCCTGGGCTGTGGGCGTTCCAGGTTGTCTGCGAATCGGCGAAGTGCTCATATGGAGCTTATCATGGTGTCAGTTCATCAAGTTGGATGAAAGGATCGCGGAAAGGCCTACCCCAAACGTAGCCAAAGCAGGCTCTAGCGGCGACCTTGGCTGTCGCTGCGTGGTCAACTGGACCATTGGACCATTGCTGGCAGGCACAGTAGTCATGTGAGTCTGCCAGAACACCCGAGCTACTCGGCGTTAGCGAAGTCAAGGAATTGCAATGCGGAGAGCGTACAGTAGCGTGATTAACGCGGCAAACAATTGTAAACGCATGTTGTAATGAACGTGGGCAGCTGCTGCAGCTTGAAACGAGAGTGATTGATGGAACAAAATCGGAACGAGTTGAATTCGTCGAACACGACCTCCATGTTATGGTTGAGGTTATCTTGACTTATATCTTCGGGCCATGCGAACTGCACGATTGTAGATGCAGCGGTGATCCCGGCAACGCCGATAGGTCAAGTCCGAGTGCATAAACGATTAACATTTGACTGTACCCAGAATAGCAAACCTTATTAAATACCTCCACGAGAGCACTGCCCCCCTTTTCTTGTCATCATTTATCTTTAATGTTGTTTCTCTATCACGTTACACTTATCATTCTCATTGAATAAACTATTAATTTGTCTAGTCATAAGGCTGTCCGGATTCCGCGGGGTATCACTCCGACGATCAGCAGGCAAATAGAGTTTTCGCGTTCGTTCCCGTTAAGAAAAAGAAATCTCCTGAATTCATTAATCGCGCGCACGTGCGCAATTTCCCGTCTTTACGACAACAGTCTCATTGCTCGTTGATACATGTACATATAGCGCGGGAGGTTCGCCTCTGGACGTTAAGTTAGCGGGTTGTCGGTTGATGCTTCTCCCCACGGTCTTTTCTGTTTCAGCTGTGTAGTTGACTTCGCCAATATGAAAGTCTTCAACTACTTCCTCGTCCCGATCTTCTGCGTTGCGCTTGCTGCGCCCGCACCTTCGCAGAACCAGTGCATCGCAAATACGCCAAACGTGCTACAGTACTCCGCGCCCGATGGATCGTATGTAGTATCCTTCCAGCCATTGGTCCAAGTCCATTACCTTGCTAACGAAACTCTCCACAGGATTGTTCAAGAAAAGGGCTGCGGCCTCGCTATCCCACGAGACACCCCCGAGGCTACCGCAGCGATCGCGAAGCGTGGCTGGTTCGACACACTCCAGGTGGTGTGGATCATCACGCTTTCCGACTCGAGGGACCTCATCATCCGAACACTTCTCAGCATGTTCAACACTGACATCAAACTGTTCACGGAAGTGGAGGGCATGGGCGTCACCATCGACGACGTCACTCAGCAAGCCAGCCAAGTCTCGTTCAAGTTGAATGCGAGAGGGACATGGGGCAACGCGTCTGCAAGCTTCGTCTACAATTATGTCAACGGAGGCATCACCACTTTCGTTCCAGGGGGTGCCCAGGATGCCAATGGGAATAATCTGACGGTTAACACTAATTACTGTCACGCGAGGCAGTAGGTTCTGCAACCTGACTTTCTAGCGTGGCATGGGTGCATGTATGCAGCCCTTTGGAGTTTTGGACGGCCTTTATCTCAATTTAATTCAAGTCAGATCTCTTCAGGCTCAGTTGTGACTATGGTTGAATTGTTTCTCAAATATGAAGGCAAAGAGACGAGCCTTCCCATTTTTGACATGACATGAATCAAGTAGTCTCACCAGAGCATTGTCTTGTCAAAACTTTCAGATACTGGACTGCAAGCTCCAGCAACTGTAGGAACTACTGCGATACGATTCTGTAATGCGCGATTGATCACGCACGAGAATGCTTGGTGTGAGCACCAAGTCCACAGGAAGTGCCTAACATGACTGCCAGCGTCAAGCCCCAGCCTGCACCTGACTTGTGTCTTAGCACCAGGCGCACTAACTTGGGTTAATTGAAGTCGGCAGCACTATATCAACAGATGCCTCTAGACCCTCTCCATTGTCTGGGCAAACAGTGCCGAGAAACTCAAGCGTGATAAGCCCACCTTCGTGCCGCACGCCGAGCTCACGAGTCACGCCACGACTCAGTCAATGCAACCTCGGCTACGCGCGAGATAAGAGTACGGCCTACAGCACATATTGACGTACGAGCCAAGATGATCCCACCGGTCAACTCGTCACTCATGTAACTTCCTCAGCTAAAGGTTCCTGTAGCTCGTCTTCGTCCAAGGTACGAGTCTTCAATCTGGAGACAGAGCACACACGTCTTCTTAGCTTCCATGCAGGATATTGGACGATTTTCATGATTGCGTATGTATTTCCGCGTGCGTGTTCTTACGTGATAGAGTTGCCGGTTGAAAACATTATTATTAAATTGCGAAAGAGGTAGATCTAGTTCGTCTTGCCGCTTTGTATCTGAGGCTGGCAGCTTTCTTTTAGAGATCGCCTAATTTTCCTATGTCTTAGTGGCTACATTTCCGGTGTACTTAGTAACTTTGATAAGGATAATTTGGACGATGAAGTTAGACGACAACAACAGACGATGATAACAGTAATAACAATAGAAACAAAAATAGTCACGATAGTAGCGAAGATAGCAGTAACGGCGACGACAGTAAGATAAGGTAGCCACAGGAAAGGTAGTCACTCTAGCACAGGAAAATCAGGCCGTCCCTTCTTTTACTGTCACTTGCTCAAATATACTCAAACGCCAACCACTCATACCAGGCTCGCCACTTCTAAGAAGACGCCGGCTGATTCTCCAACACCCACCTCACCCCATCAACAACAACATCCGGCTGCGTCATCTGCACAAAATGCCCACTCTCCCTCGCAAACACAATCTCGCTCCTCCGCGAAACCTTCAAAAACTCCCTCATCAGCCCCTCGCACTTCTCATCCACCGTCTCAATCAACCCCCTCACATACCCTCTCTCCTCCTCCGTCCCGTTCCCCCTCGCCACCCCCGCCGCATACAACCCGCTCCAATCCCGGCTCCGCGTGCCCGCAACCACATACACCGGCCGGTCCCCAAGAATCGGCTGCCGCCCCGCCAGCCCCTTCCTCCGCAACGCCTCAAAACTCGCCGCGTACTCAGACTCCTCCCGCTGCGCAATCAGCTTATGCTTCTCCGTCGCCCCCGCCGCGCGGAACGCGTCCCACTCCTCCGGCGTCAACTTGTGCGTCGCCTCTAACCCCCAGGCGGCGTACACATCCACCCCGGCAGCGACCTTCCACAGGATAAGATCGTTGACGTCCAGCACCAGCGGTGCGGTCTCGTGGTTCGCGTCCACGAGCACCAAGCCCGCGACCTGGCTCACCCCTTTGAGGGCGAAGTACTCGTGCGTGAGCACGCCCGCCCAGGAGTGTCCCACGAGAATGAGCGGGTTCGGAATGGGCGCGCGCTCGATTAGCAGGGCGAGCTCGAGCGCAATGTTCTCAGCTGTTGGGGGGAGCGGGGAGGGGTCTGAGTTGCGGTGGCCGGAGCGGTCGTATGTGTAGCTCCGGAGCGAGGTGGGGAGGAGGCGGACGACGGCTTGCCAGTTGAGGGCGTCGCTGGCTACGCCGGAGACGAAGAGCACGACGGGGGAGGTGGGGGTGCTGGGTTCGGGGCCGTGGGCGTAGAGGGCTAGGGAGTGGGTGCCGATGTTGACGAGGCGGGCGTTTGGAGGGAGGGGGGAGGTCATTGTTGTTGATGTTTTGTGTTCTGCGAGGGGCTTGGGATGTTCAACAGGGTTGGCCGATTAAGTCACCTGGCTTTGCAATCGACAAGCTGATGAAGTTCCAGAGTATAGACATTTTGATATGGTGGCTTTATAAACCACCGCTTGGCGCCCTTCTGAAGACATCTTTAGCGGTGCTGTGCCGCATACAACCCCTGTCTGGCTTACATTCGCGATTTCGTGCTTACCTTGCGTCGTCTTGCCGGTCTTCAAATCACGTAAGCGAAGATATTGTATCTCGGTCAAGATATCTCCGAAAACAATGGAAACCTAGGTTTGTCATCGTCGGTCTTGTGGTTCGGGGCTTCTCAGATTTTATGAGTTTCCCTGGAGAGGTGAAAGAATGCATTGTCGCCACAGGATCGTTCGATATTTCCAGTTTCAGAGACTGTATTTCCTTCTTCGTGTTCCTCGAGCATAGAACGTGTCATTCTGCTACTACCAAGCTTCTTCGGATGGACATTCATCAGCTCTGCTCTGTACCTGCTTAACTTCTCAAGGACAGAGTTGTTCTTCAAAACATGCGATGTTCAAGAAAGGGGTCTGATGATATTTTGTAGATAATAAATCCGGGATCATGGCCATTTGGGAAAGCGTCACGGGCGTGGTCTTTTTATTTAGTAATTGCTCGAGAACTATGGAAGTATATGCGATGCCAGTTAGGTGGCGGGTAACGAGAGTAGCTTCCTGGGGCCGTTGTCAACGCTGCACAGGTCATACCAAACACTTTTCCTCCCCTAAGGTTCTCCTTCACTTACAAAAATGATATACGTGTATAAAACACGCCGTCTATTACTTGCCAGCACCTAGGTACGCATGGAGGTGAAGTTGTCTCTAAGCTTGCGCAGCCCCAACCCAACCCGCCAACTTCACCTCACCTCACCTGCGTATTCACCCCTCAACCTCCTTAGTCCCCATTCCTTCCCTCCATCCTCAACAGCGGATGGAGGAGTTGGTGGCTCAGTTGGTCAGGTCTGGCCAATGTGCTTGCGCCCTGAAGTCCTCGGCTCTTCCGTCCGCTGGGGTTATAATATGGTTATGGGTTCAACCCTGCCTTTTGTCATTTGAAAGAACTTTTTTTTCCCGTTCTTTTTTGTTCTTTCACTGTCTTCGTTCAACTCTTATTCACCCTCCTGAAAGAACTTCATTCATTTTTTCCAGATTGACGCCTTTGCCAGCAAAAACCTCGGAACCTAACCCTCCACGAAGTCGCGCAGACCTTGCACATTATCCCCCCCCGGCGCAACTCGCCCTTCGCAACAACCATCACTGCACTTCCAACAGAAAGCAGAGCCGGCGACGAGAGAAGTGACCAGCATACCCAGCCTGTCTTCTATATCCCTCGAGATACCACGCCCGAGACCACCCACGTCCAACAGGTTGCATCGTCTGGGCGAGGACTCCCGAAGCCGGCGCTAATCATGTTCGACGCCTCGCCTGCCGATTTTTGAAACAGTAAGACGACAAGCGGGTGGGCTGAGACTTCTGAGACGGAGAAGTGGAGGCCGCCCGCTGTCATCGCGAGATGCGTGGCCAGCAAGGAGGGTAGCAGGTGGGTGGAGGCGGCGCGCGTAGGAAAATACTCCCAGACTCGACGAGAACCACAGGTCGCGGCAGGCACAGCATTGGCACTCACCCGCAAAGCAAATCACTTGAATAGAGCACTCTAGAATGATCATGGAAAGATCGTAAATATCATATTTGCGATATGCCTGTCCTGTAGTCTACATGATCTACCGATATGCAAACGGAATACTCCAAAAAGAAAAGAGGTATCATGACGACATAACCGGCGGTGCCCAGGCGACAGCCGGCTCCGAACCCATTTGACTCCCTAAAACGACGGACGAGAAAATATATACCCAATGATGTGGACCCTCCAAATGTAACCGCTCCAAATGCCCAGATAAATGTAAATCCCCAGATGATGAAACCAAATATGCTAATGTGTATCATGCAAAGTATCTCTAAAACTTCTCCATGAAGTTCTTGCGCACAGTCCACATGCGCGCGCGTTTGCCGTACAAGAACATAGGAATCGTAGCCAGCAAGAAGATAAGCTGGATCACGCCAAGCCAGATGAAGACGCTCTTCGTCCCCTCGGCGGTGATCCAGTGCGTGACAAACAGGCTGAAGACCAGCCCGTGGAAGATGTTCTTGCTGAAGTTGAGCGTGACAAGGGCCTCGCCGGCGTACTGGCGATAGCTGTCGACGCAAAAGGTAATGCTAGTCGTCGAACCGAGGGTGCACCCGAAGGAAATGAGGCCGAAGAAGACGGTGGGCACGATCCAGTGGTCGCGCTCCTCCGCGGACCAGCCGAAGCCCATCAGGCCGATGACGGTGGTGAAGAGGACGGGGATGGCCATGACGAGACGAAACTCGGGCTCATAGAGGCCACCGTTGCGGCGGGCCATCGTCTTGACGATAATGTCGGAAACCTTGCCCGCGACAGCGGTGCCGAGGACGCCGCCGACGAACGGGGAGAGGTAAACCAGACCAGTTTGGAGGGCGTCGAAATTATAGGAGGCGCGGTTACGATAGATGAGAGCGACAGACTCGGAGACGACAATAAGCCAGCCGACAGAGAGGGAGTAGACGGCAGCCGACCAGAGGACAGCCGGGTAGGCAAAGAGGACGAAGGGGCGGAGCATGACCTTGAACCACTTGTCGTGGTTGAGCCGGCCGTTCCAGGGTTTGAGCTGCTCGCCAAAGGAGCGGGCGGGTTGGTGGCGGAGGGTATGGGTGTAGGCAAGGGCTTTCGGGGGCGAATTGAGGTTTGAGGAGGGAAGTTTCTCGGCTTCCAGGGCCGGGGCTTTGGCAAAGAAATCGGAGTTTGCGGGGGAGGTCGAGGTGCCGGAGGTGCGTGGCTCGGGGGCTGGAGAGTTGGTGGACTCGGGCTGTTTTTCGGGGTCGGCCTTGCGCTCTGCGTTCGGGTCGGGAGCGAAGCCGACGTGGAGGTCCTTGTGGGGATGAGACGGAGATAGAGGTGCCGGGCTGGTCGGTCCTGCGGCGGTTGGGGTCTTGGCAACTTGAGGAACATCGTTGCGGGAGGAGAGACGGTGTCGGAAGCTTGGTCTCCTCGACGGCTTCCTCGACTTGGGGACAGGAGTTCTGTCCCAGAAGGTCTCAGGGACGAACAGGAAGAGGAGGACACCGCAAAGGGCGACGACCATGGCGACGATCCTGGGTTTGGTGAGCGAATGGTACGGGAAGTGGGAGCTTGAAACTTACCAGAATACCCATCGCCAGCTCAGGCCCTGGATAATGACGGCACTGACGAGAGGAATCAAGTTCTTGCCACCCAGTAGCAGCAGGGTGTAGATGCCGATGCGGAAGGCACGCTCATGTAGAAAGAAGATCTCGGCGATTGTCGCCGAGGGAAGACACTCGACTGGGCTGACTGCGACTCCTTGGAAGATTCTTGCAAGGATGAGGGAGGCGAAGTTGGGAGACAAAGCAGCCCATACGGAGCTAGCAATGAAGATGATGGAGCTGAAGAGGTAGACAGGCCTCTTTCCGTAAAGAATGGCTGTCGGGGAGAAGATGACCGAGCCGAGGCCCATGCCCATCATGTACAGACCTGTGGTCAAAGACACCGTTTCGGTCTCGATGTGGTAGTCTTCAGCAACGTTGGTGAAGCCAGCAGCAAGAATGGGCGTCATGCCTCCGCCGACCATGCAGTAGAAGCCGAGGGACAGCAAGGCACAGTCACGTCGCCACGCGGGCCAGTTCAGAGGGTCGTTGGCTGATTCCTCGGGCTGGGGGTTGAGGATGATGCCGTCCTTGGTCGTCTTTTCCAGTGCTGGTGCAGGTGGGGCCGAGTACGCGGATGATCGACGCCCGGTGGGCGTCTCGGGCGGCTCCGGAAATCCCGTGGGAATGGACGAGTGAGATGTCCTTGCGGGGGCGTTGCGCAAGCCCAAGGGCTCATTTCGGTGAGCAGCCAGTAGAAGTACCGAGCCTGGGAAGGTCAGCCGCAGTCCATGCCAAGGAAGAAGTTGACTCACCAGGAACTTCAATGGTCTTGGGGTCATTGAGAACACCCATGCTCCATTTGGGAATGTTGGCCTGCTGCTCGTCATCGGAGCCCTCAGAGCCCTCTGTTTGGCCAGGCTTGTTTCCGAAGACCCCGCCGAAGCGGCTCTTCCATGTTAGAATGCCGGCCATGTTGGCGCGGTGTGAAGGGATTGCGACTGGATGTGTAAGGTTGCCAAGACGCAATGAATGTCAGGTCTGCAGGTGCCAAGCTAGTGTGAGTCTGTGGTGGCAGAGATGTGTTTGAGAAGAAGATGGAAGGCTGCAGGACAGGAAGATGGCGAGCTGGATATACGGGAAGTAATAGGGCTGTGATCTCAAGTTCGGTCGAGCATGGCTTCCGGCCCAGACGTGCACGGGAAGATGAGATAAGGTTGCAGGAACACACGGACGCGGAAGATGGCGATTTTCAAAGCCGCACCAAACAGGAGATGGGATTCTGGATGCCTCCGCGGAGATGACAGGAGGCTGAACGGTCGGACTCGAGAAGGGTTGAGGTTTGCGAAAAGAGCAGACGCACAAGCGCGGCGAGGTGAAGATAAAATGGTGTTGAGGTAAGGTTGCAGCGAGGCAGGCCGTGGATGAAAATAGCGGTGGACGCCGACAAGGTGAAGGAATATCGACTGGGGCCTGGAGTAGAAGAACCGCAAGCAATGGGACCTGGATGGCGGGGGTAACAGATTGCAGCAACACCCAACTGAACGAGGGTGTTGTTCTTGGGCCGTGCAGAGCGATGGCGTCAGATGGCCAGCGCGCCGTTTGATTGTGATTAAGTGATGGCTGGAATTAGCGTCTCAAGTAGGAGCAGGCGACCATCAGATCAAGGATGGACCTTTGGCTTTATGGCAAAACCAAGCGGGTGCGGCGAGCTGAGTGTTATGCCTGGCTCGGGGCTGGGAGATGGGGGAACGACGGCGGAAACAATATGGGACGAAATGAAGAAAGGAGGCCGATACAGCCAGGATTGGCCGGCCAGCGAGTCAAGCGCGAGTCCCGTCTGTCGAAGACAAGGCAAGGGCTCTTCAATCTGACCAGGCTCGAGATGGCAGATGCTGGGCAAGAGAGCGAGCGATACGGGATTGATGCCCAGAGTGGCAGCACAAGCAGTAGAGACTGTCGGCTGGTGGGGATTTCTGCCGTGTTCTGTGCTTGTGTCTGTGCTCGCAGCGTTGGATGCGTCGTTGGCGCTGCGCCTCGGGCGGGTTCCGTGGGGTATTATGACCAGGTTTGGGAGGGAATATCGCAAAGACGCTTGTCCAGTGGATGGATGCGACTGACTGGCAGACGGGCAGGTGACTCGATGGCGGCTCCGAAATGGATGTCCAAGACTCCAAGAGGGAGTGCAGTCTGGGCTGGTGCAGTCTAGCTGCCGTAGCGTAGCGTATTCCAAGGTACAGATACTGCAGTCGTAAAGGCGTGGGATGATGGTTGGGCACATGCCAGCGAGAGAAGAGGTTGGCTGGCAGCAGTTGATGTTGCATTTGTGATGCCGGCGCCAGATCCAGGAAGGACCCCTAAAAGCGAGGCTAAACCCCGTGGCCCACCGTCCAGTCCAGAGTGCAGGTGTAGGCAGGGCAGGTGCACCGCGCACTCGCTCCTTCTCCACGTTTCTCTTCCTGGACCTTGCCTCCCCTGTCTGCGGTGCATCGATTGTTCTGCACTGCAGGCTGCCCTCATTTCCCCACCTGTTTGGCGAGTCTTCTTCACATTGTGGACTGGAATGCAGAAAACAGCATGTGGCGAGGCGAGGCGGTGACCGGCGACACCACGGTCTATTCGTGCCCAGGCTGGCCATCATCGGGCTGCTCTGTCGCTGGCCTCGACTCACCTCCCTGCTGCTTTGAATAATCCCAAGTCAACCACAATCAGAGCACAAAAGAAAGCGCCGACGTCGCCGCAACGAGGTGGTGTGATGCCTATTTCACGGCGACACCGCGTCTCTCAACGCGATGCGGCGCATGTCGCTGGGAATAAGACAAAGCAATCTACCTCACGTAGCTGGGGGCAGATAGAGTGAAGATGAAGCTGAAGCGCCGCAAAGCGACCCCAAGCAGCCTCCAAGCAGCCCCCCGGCTGGGCGCCAAGGTTCGCGAGGCCTCGAGACAGCTCTGACCGCCCGCTTGCCGCAGTTGCCGTCGCTCGAAAAAGAGGCAGCATCCCTGCCAGATGTGCTTATGTCATACAGCAGCGCAACACCACAACGTCATCGTGCACGAAAGGGGTTCACTCCCCACATTTCAACCACGCCTTCCCCAATGGGGACTGCCGGGATTTAAGCGTGACCGCATCGAAGGAATGCGTAGCAAACAAAGACTGGCGCTGCTACCTCGCGCATCTCTGTCGCATTCTGCAGATGACGGCTGACCTGGAGTTGTAGGAGAACTGACTGGGCAAGTGGACGAGGACCAAAAAGCAAGACGACGTACTCCGCCTCCAGTAATAGCTGAACCACTGCTCTGGAATCCTCCACACGCTAGTGTACAGACATCTCAGAGCTCCGTTGTCACTGGAACATCTGCCTTGTTTTTCCCCTCCAAAATCACACCAACACACACGCACACCACGACTCGTATCCCGCTTCCTCTTCCCGAGAAACCTGTCGCATATCACCACCATTTTCCTGCTTGCACCGCATCACGAGACACCACAACACCGTCTTCGACGACGTCAGTCAGCAGCAGACTGCATGCATAGGAGCAGACCAGGCACCCTCGCCCACCATACGCGATGCAACTCTTGAGACACCCAGCCCGCTCCGCCCTCCGGGGCTGCCACCGCCCTCTCGCCAATGGCGTCCGCTTCCCGCCCCCCAAACACTCCGTCGCCGCTGCCGCCGCCGTCGCCGCTCCTTTTTCAACGTCGTCCATCAGGCCGGCCAAGAACCAGATCTACGCCTCGTAAGTGGGCCCCCTGCATGCTGCCTCCCATGCTGCCTCCCTCACCGCGCACTTGTCAAAATGCTAACCGCCGCCCTTAGCGTCCGCCGACCTGACGACTTCCACACCTACCAGCTTCTCTCCTCGTCCGCACGGACACCGCTGATAACCCTGTGGACCACGTCGTGGTGCGGGACGTGTCGAGTTGTCGCACCGTTGATCCGATCCATCGTGGAATCGGGCGTCGGCGAGGCGGAAGGCGGCGTCGCATACTGCACCGTCGAGTTCGACGCGCCCGACGTCATGAGCGGCGGCCTCGGCATGACCTACATGATCTCCTCCATCCCCACGCTCCTCAGCTTCGACAACCAGGAGGCACAGATCCAGACCAAGGTCCACGACGCGAAGAAGCTCGCAGACCGCGCTTTCCTCGAGGAATGGATCAGGACGGAGGCACGACGACACGGCCAGCGCGGAGGCGGAGGGTCCGGCGGCGTCTTCGGAGGGCTGTTCGGAGGTTTCAAGTGATCCGGGCCGGGCATCATCACGCACCTCAACCCGAATGATTGTCACAATACCGCAAACAGAGCAGACCAGGAGTCATCGAAGCGGAAACGCTATTCATTCGTCGCTGACTAAAAATGCAATACAACTCGATACACAATCCAATCTCAAGGCGTGTAAAACACCTCCTCAACAGGCTTCCACCATGAAGGCGCGTCGACATCCTCGCTGCTCACGGCACCGGGGACAACCGACTCCTGCCAGCCGTCGGTCATGGCCCACCACTCGCGGACCTTGGGGTTCTCGCGCATCTTCTCCATGTCTCCGGCGTAGTCGTAGCCGACGTACTTGAACGACGCGAACAGGATGCGGGACTCGGGGTCGTGGAAGATGCTGTCTGTGGGGTGTGTCAGTCCGGGCTTGCTTGCCGCCGACAACGGGGGCAATGGGGGAAACGGACAGTCAACAATGTTGCACTCCTTGATCTGCTTGAGCACCTCGGGCCAGACGGCGGCGTGGACCTCCTTGTACTTGTCAATGAACTCGGGCTTGAGCTTGACGATCTGGGCGAAGCGGCGGCCGGGGTTCTTCTGCCTGGTAGAGACCGGCGACGGTGTAGCCTCCGCCTCGGGAGAGCTGCCGCCTGCGGATGGAGAGGCGCGCTTGTGGGACCACATCTTGCAGGTGAGGTTGAAGTTTTTCGAGATACTGGTGAAATACGTTCGTCAATGGAAGAAGGCACACACAAGTTTTTGCGTCGGGATCGTGAGAAAATGTGCTAGGCGGAGGGCTGGCTGGTGTCTCGTGGACTTCGGCGTTCGGGCCTGTCGAATCTGGGAGCGGGCGTGTCCTGCTTAGAGCCGATCAGCGGGGTGTGTTCGTGGCCGCGCCCAGGCCAGCGCAGCAAAAAGCTCCAGCTGCTGCGTGACAGGTGGGGGAGGCGGAAGCAGGCAGGCAGAGAGACGGACGTAAAGCGCACTCGGGGGAAGAATGTCGCGAGGCGGGGACGGCGAGGGGTAAACGGTGCGGGCTGCGGGGATCGGATTGGGGGGATTTGTTTTGTCCAGCGAGGGCAGGTCTACACGATTGAAGTTCCCAAGCACCGAAACGACAAAATACGATGCAAAAACAGTTTCTTCGTCTCTCTTCACACTGGATTTCTAGTAGCACACCTTTTTTCGTTGCGGATAAGCCCGTTGAGGCAAGTGAAAGTGGATGACGATGAATATAGCAGGGCACGCGCGGCGCAGAAAGCTGCTCTTAAATGCACGTCGGGAATATGCTCTCTTTTCCCCACGCGGTACCGCCGAGCTCTCTGATCCTCGCCAATGGCAGGCGCGCGATGTGATGCGGTCGTACGGTCGGTCTGCTGCAGAATTTGGAGCTGCAGAGGGGGGAAGTATGCTGGCTGGTTCGTGGGCACACGGGAAGCTCGGGATGGCTGCTGAAGGCACGGTAGGTTTGCACAGCGACCGATGACGGCCTTCTTATACCCTCAACCGCGCGGCCAATTCATCCTTCCCTCGAATCCCGTTCATGTAGGGTTTCCTGCGAGAGCAAAGCTCCGGTGGCCGGTGGTCCGCGGAGTCTGTTTGCTGAGGTGACGCCGCACCGTCTGAACTTGGGGTCACTGCGCTGCGACTGCCGCTGGCGGGAGGCACACCGACCGAGGTATCTTAGGTAGGTACAGTTCACGACGGCGGCCTTATCGCGAAAGTCCGTGTCTGAATTAGGTCATGTTTGCACGTCGGGAAGCGTGTGAATCAAACCTATGCGATGCGTGGGTGAGCTTCTGCGTGGAAGACGGCCGTCGGTGTGTACCTTAGCTAGCTCTCTGTTCCTCTCTCGCTTGTTGTTGCGTAGCTAGGTAGGTAAGGTACCCAGTCCGATCGGTGTTCCGGCGCTCGGGTTGCGAGCGAGGACACTGGACGCTGGAAAAGGTCGAGACCCCCGCGACCCCTGGCGAACACCCCCACCCCTCCGCCCGAAATTCCCGCTTTTAGCCTGATGGGTGGCTTGCTTTTTTTTCCCCTTTTCCTTCAGCGATTGTGGCGGTTTACGAGAGTTTGCAAAGATGGGATTGGGGAATTGGGGGAGTTTCCGGGGATGATGTGATTGATTCACTCGTTGGGCGGGAAGGCGTTTTTGGGGGGTTCTGGTTTGGGGTCCCTGGATGCCGGTGTGGTGTTTGTACCGAATGACTGGGCCGCGGCGGGAGAAAGTGGAGGGTGGGGGTAGTGTTTGGCGGTCGGTGTATGGCGAATCGGGAGGGGTGCCGGTCGGTGAGGGATCGTGGGTGGTAGACGAGGTGAGTTGAGGAGGTAATAGGCAGAGCGGTTCTGCCTAATGAATCGAAGAGAAGAGTTGCATTTCCCTCACAAAGCCCTCTGTCTCAGGGAGTCGTATCGGTTGTAGGGTCCTTCGTCGTGTCTAGCATCACCAGCTTGTGATGTGTATTGTGGTGAACAAGCCCTTATTGCTGTATGTCTGCACCGGCTGAACGAGGAGTGTAGACCGTGAGATGAGCTACGTCGCCAACCGTAGGTTCTCAAGCCTCATTGAGAGGAGTTCCGTGATCTAGGCGTATTGGTCCTCATGATCTCCGCCGTCCTTGTCTGCCGGCCTTCGCTAACCCTCATCATCACGTATCTTCCTTCATCCGTAAACACGGTTTGATCAATATCAACGGTAATGAGCCGACTTTCTGATATGATGAAGCTCAATCCTTTTTACATGGCCTCCCATCTAGTTCGTCTTATTGTCTCTGGAAGATGGTATCAGGTAGATGGCGGAGCAAAGGTGTCGTCAGCACATCAGCTTGAGGCCGCCCTACCGTCGAGCCCGGTGAAAGGCTATCTATGATGCCATCCAGCAGCGTACTCGAGATTTATTGAGCGTAACGTCGAAAGGAAATCTGGCTTGCTGTGTAGAGGCCGTGGTATAACAAGGGCGTGTTGAAGGCATCCTGCTCTGAGGTGGGATGCTGCACAGGTGTGTGTTGTATGGCCCAGGCAGATCGAAGCGAGAAACCCCTGTATTGAGCCAGAAGGTAGGAAAGCATATAATTCAAGTTCTGGCATTTTGATCAGAGTTCATAAAGCATATTTTTTAGAAGAGTTAATGTAAACCTGATCGTGGTGAGTGACGTTGTGCTTGAAAGTCCGACAGTTTACGTTTTTCTAAACCGAATTACAACTAAACATAAAATGAAGGGAAAAAATCACAAACATACACTAAGACCTCGAACATTAATAATTTTCGTCCAAAACTCATACTTAGACAGTAAAATTTCATATCCACAGCGGTTTCACCAACAAACTGCTTCATGTCGCTTGCTTTCCCAGGCCAACCGTCAGGTCTCATCTCTTCAACACCCCTCATCCACGCCATCCACACCATACCGCGACCATCTGACTTCCCACCACAGCACATCCCTTCAATAGAAACACACGTAAAGACAACTCAAATAAAAATTCAAACAATCCATTCAGTCCAGCTCCTAGTCATTCCCCCTTCTGCAGCCTCACTTATCCGCCGCGCAGACGTCGGGCATCGGACTGACCAGCCCCACACCCGCCCCGTCCCCCCGCAGCTCCAGCATCTCGCCTGCATAATTGCCTCCCCGGCCACAGCATGCATCGCTCGTCACGAGTCATCGCGCCGATGGTTTAGTGGTAAAATTCTCCGTTGCCATTCAGCAGCGTCGGGGAGCCGGGGGTTCGATTCCCCCTCGGCGCATCTTTTTGCATTTTGCGGCTGCGAGTGGTCGTGATTTGACTCGGGAGCTGGATTTTTGCTGGTTTCTGTGCGTGGAGACCGCCTGCCTCCGCATATCTTCAGGTGAGTGGAGTGGGTGTGAATAAATGAGAGCCTTTTTGTAGATAGGAGTGAAGTTACAAGCTGCGGCCCTAGGTGGGAGTGATATTTCTGCATCGCATGATGACGAAGATCGTCACAGGATGACATTCATCGCTTAGTTGTCTGACAGCGTGGATGGAGATGGGCTGAAGAGCAGCTCACCTCTTAAGATTATACTGGTCCCTCACTGAAGTTCCGACCTGTTATCAAACGCAATGAGCACCCACGCATCTCAGTCAGTGTCTTTGCAGCTCTGTGTGACTTTCACAGGATGTAAACAGCCCCAAACCACTGATTACTTCCTAGAGTCCGTGGATAACAAAGCTACCGTCAGACTTGATCTCTTGGAAAATCAAATAACGGGAGACAACCATACATGCATCACCGACCCTCCCTTCTCATTAGTATCCGCACACTTTCACTCTAGCAATGTCAAACTCATCCAGCATAACCCATCGAATGAGAACAAATGCAGACGTCTCACATACCAACCAGACGACTCCCGCCATTCAAAGTGCAAACCCATCCAAGCTGGAAGATACCCCACAGCCCCGTTGTTCATCGGCCCCGTCGTCCGCACGATGTGCCCTCGCTTCTTGACCTCATCCACCGCCTCGCCGATCACAACAAGTTGTCTTCGTGGCTCAGTCGGTAGAGCGTTGGTCTCATATTACTCAATATGACTCTGTGATCAGACAGAGATATCCAAAGGTCGAGAGTTCGAGCCTCTCCGAGGACAATCTTTTGCCGGTGGCGGCGAATCGTCAATTTCTTTTTTCCTGAATGGTGCGTGGGCTTGGAGGGGCCCTGTCATGGCGGGGTACTTCATACTGCGGATGGCGCGGTCAGGTTGGGACCAGGAATTGCAGAAACTGCGTAGCAAAGATGTGTATGGATGCTGTCTTGGTTTTTGAATGCCTCAATAGAATGCCCAAAAGCTCTCATATTATTCTCATTACACCAGCAAGTCCAGTCTGAGTTTTCAACCTCTTTGACAGTGCCCCGCACCCCGCGCACTGAGTGCAGTGTGCTTTCCAGCGACCCCACCATCAGCCACAGCAGCGCAAAACACCACCACTCACTCATCACTCACTTACAGCCTGATATTCACATCTCAAAACTTGGACGAACACCCTTCCATCTAATCTCGTAACTCACCTCACGTACAGTTACTCACAATGGCAACGAGGATACCGCACCTCCTGGAGCCCTACCTCGCCCTCCCGCCGGAGTGCGCGCAGATCCTGCTCACCAGCGTCCTCGGCGCCAGCACGAACTGGCTCATCCTGCGGTACCTCTACTCCTACCTCCGCCGTCCGACAGAGGACGCGCCAGCGGACGACACGCGCGTGGTCCTGGTGAGCTTCATGCGGGACTTTGCCTTTTGGAAAGAGGGCGCGGGCAGATTGGTGCGTCTCCCATTCCTCTGAGATTCTTCAGGGTCCTTGACAAACTACCGCGAAGGGACAAGCAACAAGTCTAACTAGACAAAACCACAACAGGGACTCGACCTCGAAACCCTCGGACGCAGCGGGAAATTCGTCTTCGTCGACGGGCTGAGCGGGCTCTTCTCCAACGCCGCGCCGCCTGCGACCAAGGGCCGGAGGACGCTCCGCGGCGCGAAGATACCCGACGTCCAGCGCGAGCTCGAGGCGGCGGTCGCGGACGTGAGCGGCGGCGGCGGCAAGGTGGTCTTGGTGGTCGACCAGCCTGATTTCCTCCTCGCCGCGACCGGGGAGGAGGTCGGCGGGCTGGTGGTGAAGAACATGCTGCTCGATTTGCAAGAGGTAAGGGCGCAATCACTGTCTTCTGGATGAGTCACGCTGACGCGGCGAGCAGAAGGTGCATGCCTCGATTGTGACCGTTGCGGCGGACGAGCCGCTCGTTGGCGCGCAGGCGACGACGTTGGAGAAGGAGCATGCGAGCTTCGTGCTGGGGCTGGCGCACGCTGCGGAGATGGTGGTCGGGTTGAGGCTGCTGGACACCGGGACGGCGAGGGATGTGAGTGGTGTTCTGAGGGTCACGGCGGGAGGGGATGGGGAGAGGACGGTTGAGGAGGCGGAGCTGTTGTACTTTGTGGGTGGTGACGGCAGCGTCAAGGTATTTGGACGGGGGCAGTGAGGTTGGGTGGCCGGGTCGAAAGATGATATCAAACGATCTTACGATATTCAGACACACGCGAAGGGAACACAAATAGATGGGAGGAAGAGCATGAGCGACAATGGTTCAACATCACATTTAAGGCAACCTGGAGCATGCACACGAGAATGCCATTGGGATTAGCATCACGCAAGACCGTAGTCGCGTGGGATCACGACACAAGCAGCCAGAGGCCGGCTCTCCATGATCCATATTCCATGCAAGACCAGTTTCCCCATACGCCCACACGAGAGGTATCAAACGCATCAAACACCCGTTGCCAAAATTGCTCGTTTGGTTCATGATTTGTCTTTTTTGTCTTGAACTTGTCTGGCCTTCGCTTGGGCAACCAAGCAGCGGAGCGCGAGGGGGAGAACGCATGAGGGTGAAAAAAGACAAAAATATTGTTGATGCTTTCTCTTCTCGTTGGTAAAAGAATTCGTTTCCCAGAAGCCCATATCCCGTTGCGAACTGTGCCGTGCGTGGGAATTGATCCGTTTTTATCAGCTCACGCCTTTTTGCTCCCCCCCTTGATTGCCCGAATGCACAGATACCCCCATGTCGACACCCTTTACATTCCCATCGTCGAAGAAGTTAACGCATCGAATAAACCGCTCGGAGGAAAAAAGGTTTTTGGTTCTTCGTTTAAGCCGAGGCGGGGACGGTAGAGCCCTTGGGGACGCCGGACTGGAAGCCGTTCTTGAAGCGGCGGGAGACGTCCTTCATGTAGCGCATGCGGCCGGTACCGTTGGTCTTTCTGCGCTTGGCCTTCTCGGACCAGTTGTCTGCATTGGTTCCTACGTCAGCATATCCGTCCTCGGTAGTTGGGAGTTCTTTGTTGATGATTGGATGAGGGAATCTCGAATGTTGGTGTTTCGGAGAGGCGTCGTCGGGAATTGTGTGGGAAGAAAACGTACACTTGCGGGTCTTGGCCGAGGGGTAACCGCAGGAAGCGCAGGTGTGCTTCTGGACGTGGAGAGAGCGACGACCTAAATATCTCGTCAGCTTGGACGTCGCCAGAATTTCGTGGGAGGAGTCGCGCTCCTCCCCCGGTTCGTTGGTTTCGACTTACCGCAGCGACGGCACAGAACGTGCGTCTTGTTGTGTCTCTTACCAAACGAGGAGGTACCCTTCGCTGCAGGCGACTGTTAGCATTTCCGTCCCATCGCGAAATAAACACGAAAAGTCGTCTGGCTCGTTCGATGCCGATTGCAACGACGACGACGGCAATCGCAGGGCGTCACGTACTCATCTTGGCGGTGTTCGGTGGTCGACGATGGTGGTGCTGTGGTTGCTGGTGCGGTTAGTTGGTTTGCGGAGGAATCTTGAGAAGCGTCTCGCGGTGTCAAAATTTCGAGACCCTAGCCGAGCGCACACAATTTGGTCGACTGGGGCTTTTTTGCGGTCCTCGGGCGGCAGAACCTCGGGTGGATGTTGTAGTCACATGACCCGGGCTTTGCGATAGGTGGTGAAGGTTGTGGCCAATGAGCAAGGTCTTGGGCGGCGCATGGGCCACTGCATGATATTGAGGGGGCCTGGCTCGCCTAGACGGGCCGCAATGCAAGTGCGTCGACGCGCATAGTATTGTCACTGTGAATTTGGTGGAAGGCAGAAAGGTTGTGAGCCTTGAATCAATTCGATTGTCTTTACTCCAGCCAACGCCGTCCATTCCGAGCACTCCAGGTTGCCTCGCGGGTATACGAAAAATCATGACATCGTCCACCGATTTACCAAACATGCATAACACTGCTGCTCAACCCTGGATATCCAGCATCTGTTTGAGTGCCGCCTCGCTGGCTCTCAACCACCGACCCCGCTCCTCGAGGTCGTCTTCATCACCGCCTGCGCCCTCCTTTCTCCTCCGCGCTTCTTTCGCCGCGGCCTTGCTATTCTGCCTCTTGACCTCTAGTGGCTGCAACTCCGCCTGCAGTCTCTCCATCTCCTTTCTCTTCCTCGGCACCCTGGCCTGCAACTGCTCCAACTCGCGGTCCAGCTGCTGCTGCTGCCTCTTCTTCTCGTCGACCAGCTCGAGCGTCTTGGCCAATGGCAGGTTCATCTGCGGACTCTGCCCCGGCGCCTGTGACTCCTTCAACTCCGCGACCTTTTCCTCCAACTCGAGAATCTTGTCCGGTAGCTCCTTGAGCTTCGCCGTGTCCAGCTGCACGCTCTCGTACCGCTTCGCGAGCTCCTTGCCCTTCTTCTCCAGCTCCGTCACCATGTTCGCCACCTCGACCTTGAGCGCCTTGAGCTGCGCCTTGGCCGCGAGGTTCGCCTTCTCCAGCTCGAGGTTCTCCTGCGGCGTGACGATCACGGGCGGGTCGCCGACGATGGCGCGGATGAACTTTTCTTTGGTTACCTGCTCGACATAGGAGAAACGCAGCTTGGCGAAGAGCTCCTTGTAGTGCGCCAGGTCGGCGTCGAGGCTGTCTGGCGTGGTCGCATCCTGCGAGGCATTGGATGCATCCGAGGTTCGTTGTCGTGATTCTTGCGTGCCCGCGCTGGATATGGGTTCGCTAAGCTTGATGATTGAGATTTCGTGGTTTTCGTTGAGGTCTTCGATCTTGCGCAGAACCTGCGCCGCTTTTGTCGCGTCCATTTTGAAAGTCCCCAGATTTATCGTGATTTTTGCACTTCGTGTGTCGCGTATGAAGGGATGAACTCCCAAGTCATAAGGTTGCTGACGCTGTCCGACAGGATGCAGGGTCCAGAGTGTGGTGACGTTTGTTTACTTGCGTCCGAAATGGGAAACGCACCGGCCAGGTCCCTTATCGTTATCGCTATCGGATAAGGCACTTGTCCCTGCATGGCCACCCCCATCGGAAACTCATCCCACTGGTCTTTCTCCATTGACTCCCGCGTTGTCGATCAATCTCCGGTCCGCCACAGCTTGCGACAACGTCTTGCTCCATCTCAACGCAACCCCGCAGCCATTCCGAATCGCTTCAAGCAGTTGCCTTATTGAACACACCGTTTGCCCATACACCTCGCCGACTTCGGAAATACGCAGCTGGTGGCTCAAGCTCACGTCATCCGTCTACTTAAACGCTTGCAACCTTACCATACGCTCGATGCTACCACCACCTTCCTGAATCGCGCCATAGTCGGAAGGGTCGCGATAAGACCACGCTCTCTGGACTGGCTTTGGAAAGAACGTCCGCCGCGATGACGAACGATACCGTGCTCACCGACGACTACGTCGCCGAGCTCCTCGCAAAGGAAGCAAACGACTGCTCGCTGAAATACTCGAGCATGGGCATGGAGGCGTTCCGCTCCGACAAGAAGTACGTCCAACCAGCCCTCGACTGAGCATACCCATGGTCCTAACCCCGACAGACCGGCAAACATGCCCAAGCCCAACACTCGCTTCCTGCGGCACATCATCAAGGACACCAACACGCACAACAAGAACCTCCTCGCCAAGGAGGCCGCCGAGTCGCAGGCACGGCTGAAGAACCTCGAGCACGCCGAGGAGAAGGAGCGACGGAAGCGCGCCGGCCCACAAGACATCCGCAAGCGACAGATGGGCGACATCAAGGCGATTCTCGGCGGGCACAAGGAGAAACCTGCACGGGCGGACGAGCGGTCGCATAAGAAGGACGGCTCGCCGCCGCGCAGACGGCACAGGGACAGGAGGAGCGAGTCGCCCGAGCGTGGGGGCAGGAGACATCACCGCAGCAGGGATGAGTCGGACTCCGAACGCGAGGAACGCCGGAGGCATAAGAGCAGCCGGCGGAGGTCGCGCTCGCCTGACGACAAGTCTAGGAGGCATCGTCACAGGTCACCGCTCGGCAGTGGCAAGGGCAAAGACGGAGATGGCGAGGATCTGATGTCGGCGAGCCACCGGACGAGGAGAGAACGGAGCAGGGAGCGGACGGGGTTCTCGATCAAAGGCAGCAGCCGGCGCGCGGCGCAGAGGCAGGATTCCGCCGCTGCGTCGGACTCGGATCCGCTCGATGAGTTTATCGGCCCCGCACCGCCGGAGCCTGTACGATCACGCGGCCGCGGCGCAGCGTCAGCGTTGTCCGGCATTGACAAGCGCTTCGAAGCGGACTACGACCCGAAGATGGATGTGGAGATGGAGGATACAGCCGGCGCCGGCGCGGAGAACTGGGACGACGCTGTGGAGGCCTTTAGGGATAGGCAGAAATGGCGGCAGAATCAGGAGCAGCGGATGCGGGCGGCCGGGTACGGCGAGGACATGATCAAGAAGTGGCGGACGGGCGAGCAGAAGGACGAGAAGGACGTGCGATGGGCCAAGGCCGGGGAGAAGAGGGAGTGGGATCGCGGCAAAGAGGGCGGGATGAGCGGGCTGTTTTCCGAGTTCAACTGACAGGAGCACCGTTTGGTTGGCCGCTCTTGGGACGTGGGATAGGATTGTACTTCTGCTATGGCGTGGTGTTCGCGGGGCGCATGTTTGGTTACATCATGACAGGGCGGCATTTCTTGCATATCGGATCGGCCTCAAGTTGCAATGATTCTTTTTGTTTGTGATTAATGATTTTTTGTAGTCGAAAAAGGCATCTAGCGACGATATGGGAGTCTTGGATGGTGTTCTCACTGCGGTCGAAGCTGTGCTTGAGATAGACTTGGTTCGAGGACTAATTGAACGTGTGAGACGATGACATTGCTCACGATATTGAAGAATCGCTGGAGTCCATGGAGTTTTGGTGTTGTGTATGAGCGGCCGTGGGCAACATTAATGAAAATCCCACATTTGCACGAAGGTGATCCTCCTTCCGGATCTTTCAAGATTATTGCAGCCCAATTTCAACTCGAATCATAGTGCCGTAAAGAACGGCAACAGCCACTCAACACGATCCCGCTCGAGCACGTGAGAATATCAGAATACTCCCATCTCTGGCGCCGACTCAATCCGAAGAGTCATACCTCAGACCCCTGAAAGATGGAAATTCGATTTCTATCATGGCGAGACTGGCGTGTTCCTGGATTAAGGAGATACGCAAGACTGAGCAGCACCAGTTCTCCTGGCTTTGATGAACTTTGTTGCGGGATAAGATCCACCCTGCCTGCATTGGACGTGACGAGGCCAGCCGCGTTGGAGACAGTGAGAGAGTAGCCAAGACCTGACTGTGACCATGTACGATGAGGACATATGCGACGGAAGAAGACGACGGGGGCTGGCAGACATCAACAGCAGAGATACACCACTTGCACGATCGTCCAATGAGAAGGCCTGAAACCAGATAGACGCTCTCCACAAGTGTATCTCGCACCTTCAACGAGGCTTCGTCCGAAGATGCCGTAGATCGACGGATGCTTAAAAGGAAGACTTGAGATGAGGCTGAAGGTCGGAGTCTACCTGCATCGTCTGCGGCTGCTTGAAGTTTGGCACGTGTAGTCGCGAGAACCGCCTCTCCAGGCCAATTGAATTGAAATGGATGATACGTCCAGGAGATGTCACTGGTCACAGACCGCAGACGGCAGGCTGGGAGAGTAAATGAATGCCTGCAAACGGGCAGCATGCTTGTCTCTTGTTTCACGAACAAACGTCAAAGGAGGGGTGGTCGCAGATCATACACGCTTTCTTCGCTCTTTGGGACTGGGAGGGGGTTTGATGTGAAACAAAAGAGGGTAGCTCTCTTGAGGTGCGGGCAGGGGTTCTTGGGACCCGCTAGGCTGGTGTTGGATGCGACGATGACGGGGATGGCTGCTTTGTGGGCTGTTCAGGTACGGAGGCTGGTTGCGGACTTCAGGAATGCTTGTGGGTTAGATGTTGGGCAAGCCACAGGTTGTAGACGGGCTTGGGAATGAGGGGCTCTTCTTGATTTTTCTATTCTTTGAGAGATCGGATTGGAGCAGGGCGGAGGGGGTCGTGATCGTCGGCGTCAGTGGATTCTGGGTGGTTCCTTGTTTCATGACTTGCAGAACGTCGTCGAGAGGAGGCTGAGCGTGCGAGGCTTTGTGTGGCTTGGGATCGTTCATGCCAATTCTGTTGTGGAGCTAATAGAATCGCACGGAGTTGACGAAGCTGTAGATGCGAGGTGGAAGGGACTGCGCCGGGGGCGAATTGAGTTTTTGGTGGTGTCGGAGCGCGAGTAGTGAGGGGACTCTCGCAACGTTGGGGTGTTGGTGGTGAGACGCTATGATAGTCGACGTGTCGCGTGCGGTGGGATTGTTGGAGGGTTTTGGGGATCTAGTGGACACGTGAGACGGGGGAACGATTGTTGTCGTTGAAGCTTATCCTCGGAGTAGTATCGAAGGGGGGATTTGGGTATGCGACTCATGCATGCACTTTACACACGGCCTGCTGCGGGCGGGAGGTTGCAGATGTGCATCTGGTAGATGGCTTCAATGTTGGCTGCTTGGGGATGCAGGTGATGGCGGTTGACTTATTCATTCAGCCAGAAAAAGATGTTTCTTTGGATGGATCTAGACCATGTCAAGCCATCAGCAGAGGCGAGAAGACTGACTGACTGACTGACTGACTGACTGCCTGGGTAGCACACACACACACACTGGCCGAGTGAAACTTTTTGGTCACGAGGGGTTGTCCATGCGCCGGCGTCGATGTGAGGTCATTGATAGCGCGGTTGGTGTTTTTCCCCCCTGGAGGCAGAGAAGGAAAGGTTGGAGAAAGGAAGCTCAGCCTCAGCGTACTGCCTTGGGGTGGAGTATGGGAACACAGATTCATCACCTTCATTTCCCGTTTGTTAGACGGTGAGATGCACGTATTCGTACAAACCGTATTTTATACACGCAGAGGCTGGAAAATGCCATGAATGGATACGAGTACAAGATGGACATCAAATATGGTGAAACAAAGAGCAAAAGCCGTCGGCACTGGCGCTTGTAATCAGCCCTCTCGTCCAGTCACCCGCCCGGTTCATTTCGATTGTGGCGGCCGGCGTCAAGTCTGACAGGACCGGCACCCACACACCTCCGGCCGCGACTGGATTTCTCACCGCGCCCTGAATGGTGAAGCATTCGAGGTGGGGAATCGGGGGGGTTGTTTGGCGGAAGCGTGGGCATCGCATCTCATCCCGCGGAGACCTCTTGCTCACTACTCACTCCTGGACAGTGGACTCGACCTTTTTATACACGCGCCGGCCCACCAAAGCCCAGAAAGCAAGACCTCCCAAGACTCGGATACAATCTGAACAATACCAAGACGGCACCGGTGGCCCAGCCGAGCCAACATTGGGGGCGACGGTGCTGTTGCCTTACGGCCAAGTGCGACTTGAGCGTGCCGCCAAAGCCGGCCGAGGGACGGCGTGCCCCTGCTATCCTGACACTGGCCATTGGGTGCGTCTGTTGGCCGGTGCTTGCTCCCATTGAATCTGTGTCTGCCGTACCTTGCCTGCATTCGTCGGGAGGGAGATCTTTTTCGGGGTTGCGACTAGGATGGCAGGAAACGAGAAAAGTCAAAAGGTGCCCCTGTGTCGTGAGAGAAAAATCTGTCAGTCAGTGACGGTGACGGTTGCGGGCCCTTATTCATGGCCTCTGTTCATGAGTCCTGCTTGGGTTGATGCATGGTGAGCTGGTGAGCTCATTGCCCACCCGCCGAGCAAGTCAGAATGCCGGTCAAAACCGAGAATGGCTTTATTGGAATGGACTGGAATGCTGGATCGAATTGGATGGTGCCATCCGCAGACGGAAAGGAGGAAACAGCGCACGAGTGACGGGCCAGTGACAGCCAGAACAACAATGGAGGGCCCGCGGCCTCCAGCCACAGTGTACCACCCCCGAGACCTTAGGTACCTCTCCCGATGCGCCCACCGACGCCGACCTCAGCCAGACAGGGCCCCTAAACCCCCGAGGCGACTCCACCCATGCCTAAAGTGCAGCGTGAGGTGCCCCCCGCCCGGCCGTCATTGTATGGTCCAGGTGGTGTGTGTGTGTGTCACTGTGCTGGGCCATCTGTAGGAAAAGTGACTTCCTCCACCTCCACCACGTCCTCCACGGCTGCCCTCGGGCAGTCACAGCACCCAAAAAGACAGAAGGCCCCGGCACCTAAACAACAACACTGCCCCGCCACCCGCTGCTGCTGCGACCTCACACTCGCCCTCCCGTCTCCACTCGTCACCCGAGTTCTTGTCCCTGCTTCCTTCACCTCGCTGCCGTCCATCTGCTGCTGCGTCTGCCTCCGGTTCCTGTCTCTGCATGGCGCCGCTGCACCGCTCCGCGCTGCGTGCATCTTGCGAACACACCTTCTGACTTCTTTCTGCCTTTGCAAAATATCCTGATCGACATCTTCGTCATCACCATTTTTTCCCGCCCCCAACTCTACGCCCGGTCTCCTTTTCGTCTCCTTTACCCTCTCTCCTTCCTTGACCCGACCCTTCCCAGCGACAACAGGGCCGCATCCGCCTTTGTCATCCAACCTCGAGCGAGACACTCTCTCCCCTCCTTCATCGACTTCAGCCTCGTAATCGTCACCACAACCGGCGGCTTCCCATCGCACATGATTCCGCGCATGATCGGCACCTGTGCAGTCCGCCGCTGAGCCACTGCCAGCAGCTGCTCGACCGTCGACAACTTCAACCATCGTTCCTGCCTACAGTCACCACATTCGACTGCACGATTTACCGGACGGCCCTCGCGCCGTGCTTCGAACCCCCCGTTGCCTCATCTCCTCGACACACGATCAGGAGCTTCGACCTTTCCTTTCCTTATTTTACACACTATAACGACCCGTTACGATACCAATCATGCGTACTCCGAGAATCGCCATCCTCGTCCTTTTCTTCGCCGCCTCCCTCTTCCTCTTCTGCCGCTCCGTCACCTCGCTGGCGCGATCCAACACCGTCATCGCCCCGGCCGCTGTCCCGCAATCACGATTTACGACATTCTTCTCCTTCACAGCGCCCTTCTCAATCTTTACACCGAATGCCGCCATCAGCTTGACCGACGACAACAGCACCTCCTTCGTCGCCCGCCCTGCCGCCTTCGGTCCGAACCTTCCCTCCAAGGGCCTGAGTGGCCAGCTATGGATTGGCAGCGGCTTCGCCGACGATAACCTCCAGGAAGGCGAGGGCGAAGGCGAGCTCGGCTGTAGCGATATTCCCGGCTGGGAGGACGGCAAGTCCAATGCTATCCTCAAGTCTGCCGCCAAGGGCATCTCGAAGGCCGACGCAAAGGCTGCCACTGCTGCTGGCAAGCCGAGCCACCACAAGCGGGACACCACCGCCAAGGACATCGTCCCCGATGATACCGTGCCTCCACCCGGAGCGCGGTTGAAGTCCAAGATCCGCCCCCTCGACGACGGCACCGATGACTACCTCCACCAGGGCCTCGCCAGAAAGCCCCCGCCGAACCACGATAGCGCTCTGTCCACCGAGTCGACCCACGCCGATATCCAGTCGATACAAGAGGCGGCGGAGATCGCCGGGAAGATTGTGCTGCTCAGCCGTGGCGGCTGCGGCTTCCTGGAGAAGGTCAAGTGGGCGCAGCGCCGCGGTGCTATCGCGCTCATCGTCGGCGACAACCAAAAAGGTGGTCCGCTGATCCAGATGTTCGCCAGAGGCGACACTTCTAACGTCTCCATTCCTTCCGTTTTCACCGCACGGACTACAGCCCACCTGTTGTCCTCTCTCACCCAGCCGGGCAGCTTCATCGAAGACACCATCGACGAGCACGGCCGCCCTGCCTTGAAGGTCCTCAAGTCCGATGGCACGAACCGCAAGAACAGGAAGACCAAGCAAAAGGCCGCTGCGGCGACCCCCACGCCCACACCCAAGTCGACAGCCCCTCCCAAGGTCAAGGCTCCGAAGAAGCAAGCCTCCACCAAGGCCGAGGAAGCCAAGCCCCGCGTTGGATGGTTCAGGTGGTTCTTCAGCTGGGGCCGCAGCTCTGCAACCGGGGACGGCAGCATTCAACCCCCGAGCAGCGGCCGCCACAACTGGGTTCTCGTTGACGACTGGAACGAGGAGAAGGATAGAGCCATTCGTGATGGTCTTGGAAAGGCTGCCAAGCGCGGCAAGGGCAAGGTCGCCGAGTCCCGTAAGAACGAAGACAGCTTCCAGATCGGCGTTCAAGACTGGCGCGACCCGGATCTGGTGGACGTTCCAGCGACCAAGGACAAGGAGGACGCTTCCAAGGAGCAGGCCGGCAAGAAGTCAAACGCGAAGAACGGAAAGGATGTTAGCGGTCCCAAGGGCGGAAGCATCACCCCGGGCAGCGGCGAGTACAACCCTGACATGCCCCCTGTTGAAGCCAAGGGCTCTTCGTCTGGCAAGGACTCTTCCTCCCACGGAGGCCTGATGTCCAAGATCTTTGGAGACGACGATGGCGCCGATTTCTCCAAGGAGGAGAAGGCCAAGGATCCTCCCAAGGTCGAGGACCCCATCCCCGACGACGACGAACCAGTTGGTCATGATGGCCTCTGGGTCACGATTACTCCGTCAAGCAGCTCAAGCCCCTTCTTCGACACCCTGCTGGTGCTTGTCATCAGCCCTCTGATTACTCTCAGCGTCGTCTATGCCCTTCTCATCCTTCGCGCTCGTATCCGTAGAAGACGCTGGAGGGCACCCAAGTCTGTCGTCGAGCGCCTGCCCGTGCGAACCTACCACACCGTCGCTGCGTCGCCCGTTCCCTCGCCTAGGATGCCTTCGCCCACCAGTGCCACGCCCACCACGCCTCTGCTTCAGCAGACTCCGACTAGGCCCCGACCTCGTTCTAGAACGACGACAGGCATTCCTGAGTCGGAGAGTCTGCTGTCTGTTAACTCGGCCCTGCAAATGCCCAGATCTCCCGCGAGGCCAGAGCATGAAAAGGCCAACGGCAGCTACTCGAGCGAATGGAAGAAGTACATGGGTCGCCAGGTTGAGTGTGTGGTCTGTTTGGAGGAGTACGTCGATGGTGTCAGCCGCGTGATGAGCCTCCCCTGTGGCCACGAGTTTCACGCGGAGTGCATGTGAGTAGTTCTCATCTTCTGTTTTTGATCCACACTAACATCTGCCAGCACACCTTGGCTGACAACACGCCGCCGTACTTGCCCGATCTGCAAGGGTGACGTCGTGCGCTCGCTCGCCAGAGGTTCCCCCTCGAGTCCCCGTTACGAAGCCTACCATGACGACTCCGACGAAGAAGTAGAAGCCGAAGGCTCCGGCTCGCGGGACAGAGACGAGGATGTCGAGCAGGGTATCCTTTCACCCGCACCCAGAGGACGCCAAAATAGACCGGAGGGGTGGCTCAACATGCTCTCGAACTCGTTTGGCTCATCATCTCGCTCCAGCCAACCACCCCAAGAGGACCGCAACAGGTAGCCCTCTCTAACCACAAACTCTACTCATGAACACTTGCGATTTGGTATTTGACTCTTTTGCTGCACACGTTGCGGGTCTCGAAAGCATGGCCGCGACTCATGGAGAAATGGGGTATACGGCGTAATTAGCGTTGACGGCATTTCAAGGGCACAGGTGTCACGTTTGGGCTGGGTTGCATTTGGAGAAGGAGCCGGGCGAAGCGGCCCTCCCCTCTGCCTCTGTGTTTCTCGTTTGGGTGTTCTGGGATGGGGGAAAACACACTACACTCGCTTGAATGCGCTGTTTTCTGTTCTTTTGGTTTTTGATTCACCTTGGTGTGTTGCTGCTGGCATGGGCAGAAGTGCCGGGAGGTAGTGTCTTATTATACCCGTTGTCTGTAGGAGAAGACGCACACATTTGTTGGAAAACGAAGTTGACCCGTCCGTGACTATGTTCTTGCAATGTTATATTGGGTCTAGCTGCTCTGCTCACCACGCTGAGGCGTTCATTACTTTTTGAAAGGCAAGAATTTGACCATCATCCAGCAGGAAATCTAAAGAGTTGATTTCGAGAATAAGCTGACATGCTACTCTAGCCTCTCAGCAGCCCACAGCCACGATGTCCGTCGACAGAATCCAGAATCACCCCGGGCCTGCATCATCTTCGCTCGCGCCCTCTTCTTCCTTTCTGCGTTTCTTCCTCCCGTTCAAAAACTCCTTCTCCGGTTCTTCGTCATCGCTGTCCACGGCCGCGTAAGAGCCCAGCCATTTCCGAGGGATGCAGAACCCGAGGATTCCAGTGCTGCTTTTCTTCCGCTTCTTCGTCGGCAGCGCCGCGTTGGCGGGGGGATGAAGCGGTTCTGGTTCTGCGTCTGCCGCCGGATTAGTAGTTGAAACGACTCGACCAGGCGTGCTCGGTCTGATTTTCCGCGGGTGGTACGGTCCGCACGAGTCGTCGTCAAAGGTCTCGATCAGCCAGTCTTCGTACTCGGTGTTGTCCTCGTCCATCCACTGCGGCGGGAACCATCCCGCGAGACGACGCAGGTAGTGCCTGTTCTTGAAGACGTCGTACGGATGCGGCGGGTGGTCGGGGCTTCCCCAGGTTCTCAGCGGCTCCTTCCGCTTCGAGTTGACGATCGAGTCGCGGTAGTGCAGCAGCGCGACGCGTGGCGAGGGACCCCTTGACGGGGCGACGATGATGTTCTCCGGGGCGATGCAGTCGTGCGTGACGCCCGCGTGCAGCTGGTGGACGTAGCCGTCGATGAAGATCTTGAGGATGTCCAGGCGGGCCTGCTTGCTCGTGTGGAGCGTCCCGTGGGCGTTGCGGAACGGCTGGAGGGGGGTCTGTGGTAGGAGGGTGGCGCCGGGGTGGGTGGTGCACAGGTCGAGGATGGAGCGGCCGTCGATGTGCTCCAGGAGGATGACGCCGACGCTGCGGGTGAGGAAGGCGGCTTCGCCCCGCAGGGCCGGGTTGTAGCATTTGATCTCGGCGATGAAGGCGCCGTAGTACTCGGGGGCGATGTGGGCGCGGACGCGGCTGTCCTTCGGGGGCTTGGCGGGGACGCCGTGGTAGCCTTTTTCTCGCAGATGCTCGTACGCTGCGGTCTCGCGGCTGAAGTTGATGTTGGCGCGGCCGAACTCGTTGAAGGGGCCTTGTTCCTCCGGGTGCTCGACCTCGAAGAGGAGCGGGTCCTGGAACTTTGCGACGACGTGTTTGGGGAGTTTGTAGGGACGCGAGAACGGGAGGTAGGAAGGTTCGCTGCGGACTTCGCAGAGGAATGTGGCTGGGCCCAACCAGGGCCCGCCTTTGAGGAGTTTCATGAGCTTGAGGGTTACGGGCTTTCCGTTCTCAGGAGAGGCTAGCTCGGCCTTTGTCGGCCAGCAAGGCGGCAGGTCGGCAGCGATCCTCTGTTCCCTGGTCATGGGCGTGTACGGCGGCGGCAGGTGATGGAGGGCGTGTTCAGACCGCGACATTTCGTAGAGGCGATCGTTGAATTCCATGTCGGCGATGTTGACGTTAGCGGGGATCGGGAACGCGGGGGCTCCGAACGGGTTGCTCGGCTTGTGAGGGGTGAGCGCGATGGAGGTTCCGAGCTTGTACGCCTGCTCCCAGTCCTCTTCGATGTAGTCGTCAATGAACTCCACGCTGGTCTCGATCTTGGGCGGCAGCGGGGTCGGCTCGTCGACGTCTTCGGGGCGTGCTACGTTTACGCTGATGTCGGTTTCGGGGTCCCAGGGCGCTTGAAGCTTGCTGAGCGTGGCGTCTGCAGAGCCCTCTGTCATCTCCTCATCGTCGTCGGCGGTGTCGGGTTCGGGACCCCAGCACGAAAGGAGATGTTGCGTGAAAGGGTCGATCGGGTCATCTTCATCATCCTCATCGTCTTCCTCATCATCATTAGACAGCTGGGGGAAATGGCGTCGCAGATCCTCTTCGTAGCGTTGACGATACTCTTCCATGCGCTTCTCATAGTCTTCGTCTTCATCCGACTGTTTGGAGGGTCGGTTTTCGCAACTTGATTCAGCTGGGTTCTCAGGCATCTCTTCTAGGGTCGTGGGCGGCAGGGGCTGCTCAGCTTCATCGCCGCCAGACGCAGACGCGGCGCTCATGATGGTCTCGCTGCTCACGTTGCCCACGTCAGCACTCGTCTCGGTCTCACCGCTCATCACGGCTCCAACGCTCATCATATTGCCGCTGCGCTGGGCATGTTCGGGCAGCGGGCTTTGACGTGGATCCATTCTCGGAAAGAACAGTGATGGTTGGGAGAATGTAGAAGTGTCGGTGATGTGTAGTGTGTCAGGTGGTAGGAGAGAAAGTGCGATGCCGTTTAGGAAGGAAGAATGAGAAGAAATGGATTTTGTAGGTGGCGAGGTGATGAAGGAGAAAAATCTTGGGCTCCCAAGGTGGTTCGTAAAGGTTTACCCGTGAGCTGGAAACCTAATCTGCGCGTTTGGTTATGAAAGAACGGGATGGCAAGAAAGAAGATACCTTGTTGGTGAAAGCGAAAACGGCTTGATTCCCGTGAGAAATAGAATCTCATCCAGTTGCTGCAGACGTACTGTTCTTTCCTTGAGCAAGACTACCTAGTAATTATGCTGCTAGCTGGGCCAACGCCCACAACATTTTCAATACAATGTGAGGCATCGACAAAAGTGAAGAAGAATGGGAGACTGGCCTCCAGATACGAAAAAGCGATGGCCTCTGTTTCGCAAACCCCTGTCTCCTGACATCAAAATGTCAACCATTAGCTCCAAGCGAAGGCTCTGCGAGCGCCATTCTCTCGTACGGCAGTTCCCTTGGCCGAGCATGCCACGCCATCATTCCCGCTCCTTGTCAAGGGAAAGAGACCACCTTAGACCTATCTTGACTGTGTTTTTGTACATTAATTTGTCGTAGACTCTGTGACCACGGCCAGCCGTCTCCCTCTGTCATAGTCTGTCACCGCCACTGTCGTCGCTGTCTTCGCCGTCATTCCTCTGTTATTCGTCTGGACCAGGGGCTATGCTTCGCGACTAGATCAGGTACGTATGCAACAATTCTTGAACCACGTGAAATTGGGTGATGCAGGCCACTACTCATGAGCCCGTCGAACGTCGAGGTATGCGTCATGCTGAGCAACGACTATCTTGATTATGCCGGTGTCAAAGAACCCATCACACAGTAACACTCGTTAGTTACAATAATCTCAGGTCGACGACCATTGCGGGCTAGGTGGCTGACTCCGAGTAGGATGTGAAAACACCTGGGCCGCTGTGTGTCGTTGATCACTGTAAAATCTACAAAAAGGTCGGGCAGATGCGAAGATTTCTCAGTGAGGGGTCCTCACTTAAATTAACGGCCGCAGCATGGGTATTGGGGAAGAAAAGGGAGGCAAACAGGAGCGACACCCCTCAGATGGGCTAACCCTACAAGCTGGCAATACCGGGCCATCACTTTGACTCTTCTTCACCCAGCCTTTCTGCCTTCAACTTTACGATCTTCCCCCTCTTCTCCATCTCCTCGAGAATGGCACCATCGGGTATGATCTTGCTAGGCTGATACGGGCCCCATTTGTCATCATTGAAGGATTCAATGAGCCATATGTCCATATCAATGTCCTTCCATTTCATCGGGAACCAGCCTGTCAACGCGCGCAGCTTCTGACAGCTGAACTTGGTGAAAGGATGGGGCGGGTGCTCATAGTCTTCGTACATCTTGAGCGGCTTCTTGTGCTTCGAGTCGATCAGAGAGTCCCGGTAATGGATGAGTGCGACTCGAGGCTCTGTCTTCTTCTTGGTTGGCGCAATGAGAATGTGTTCAGGTTCAATGCGGCGTTGCTCAACGCCTGCAAACAGCTGGCGGACATAGCCATCAAGAAAGATCTTAAGAACCTCCAAACGCGACTCTTCATCCATCTGCAGCGTGTGCGTGCCATTGCTATACCATCTAGCTAGGGATGTGGGCGGCCATAAGACCCCAGCATCATCGACGGCACACATTGCTGACATACTTATGCCCTGGATGTGCTCCATGACGAGAGCGGGAACCTCACGCGTACCGCTCTCTCCAACAGTCGGGTTGATCTTGGGCACCTTCGGGATGTAAGCGCCGTAAAACTTCGGAGCGAGGCGCCTCTCGCCAAGGAGAGGGCTTTTCTCGAGGAAATCAAGTGTGGCGGCTTCGCAACAGACATGTATGTCGGCCCTTGAAGTCTCTCTCCATGGTGTTCCGTCATTGTTGGTGTCGACGTTGTAGCCCAGGGGATCGCAGATCTTCACAACAACGCACTCTGGAAAGCCCTCTGAGGGTTCCTCTACCTTGCAAACGAGCACCTGGGGACCGGGTGTCTCGCCACCCGCGAGAATATCTTGGATTTTGACGACGAGCTTCGTGAGCTCGCTGCGTAGGATCGTTGTGATCTTCCTGGTCGGTTTCCAATCGTAGACCTCTCGAGTCAATGAGCCTTCTTCCTGGGCGTAACACATGTTTTTGGTAACGATGGCGGGCTCAATCTCGTTGTTGTTAGGCCACGGATAGGCCTCGACACCATAGGGTCCGCATGGATCATAGGGTTCCAGATAGAGAGTGTTTCCCGGGTCGTAGTACTCGAACTCGGCGTCAATGTCATCGTCAGTGCCAGAATCCAAGTCGTCGTCGTCGTCGTCCGGATTTGGCTCCATGTTTTCGAGCGCTGCTGGAAGACGCCCCGCCTCCCTGAGGAAATTGTGTGCCTCCATGAGCCCTGCTCCTCCTCTCCTTCCGCCCCAAGCGAGCTCTGGGTAGTAGTCGTGGTCCATGGGGAGGCCCGTCACAGGACGTGATGTGTCGTGGGGTTCGGGTTCGAGTACATTTGTTAATAGGCGTGACTTGATGAAATCTTTCGACTCGTCCGTTTTCAATTGATTGTCTTGGGGAGGTGACTGTGAGCTTCGGCCCTGCGACGAGTTGCCCAGATCCATTTGGGCGCAGTTCTTGGGACCTTGTCGTGGAGAGACGGGATGATGTTCGGGAGACCTTCGGCCCGGGTCAGTAGAAATTTCGAAACGTAGATCTGACGAGGAAAAAATTATTCAAGATTGTGTGAATGGTGTGGCTACAATCTCAGTCAAACGTGTGGTGTCGAGGTCCAAGAGGTGTCGTTGGCGGGGCGTCACATTATTGGTCAGATTGGGCGCTGTGGAGACGATCCAGTGAGTAACCTCGAAGGCTGTCCTATTTCCAAGCAAAACTTTTCCCAGCAAACCATTTTGAACAGATTGCCTGCTGAATGGGAGAACAAGTGAGCATTTGGAAGATTTGCATGCAATATGGAGACAATTTACGCTGGTCTCCAGGCCTTTCTCTGCGCAGTCTAGACAACCTCGCGGATCAAACGAACTTATTTCTCCTGTGTAATGCTGAACTATTTCGATTAGAACAACTACAGGAAACGATGACAACCAACTATCAAAACGGGCACATTCATCAGGGTTCAGTCTATTAAAGAGGTGCATTCTGTTGTCTGGAGAATGGGCGAGTAGGTTGTGGCTGTGTTGGAGAGCAATGGAGATGTGTTTGATGAACACATCAATTGAGCGACTTGATGGCAGACCAACGTAAATGGACAGAAATGTCCGTGCGTGCACCAACGACATTCAGGGACTGTCGGGAATCAATCAAGGCGGTATGAACGATAAAGGGGCCCTCAGATGAGGGACACAACCCCAGTAAACTGGATTGATGCTTCAGTGATACTGCAAATCTAGCCGTCAAGTGTTTGAACGGATCAGACGTGTTGACACACGGAGTTGGCTCCGACTCACTGCGGCGTCACAACCCTGCTGTGCCATGACGGATGCAACAGAGGGACTTGTAGATGATGTTTGTGGTGCTCCACCGCATCATTGGTCCTACGCCGACCCGAAGCCGGTCCAAGCTCAAAGCTACCACCTTTGGCCGACGCCTTGACCAAGACGTCCAATGACGTGCTACGTACGATAGCGAGCATGAAACAAGTAGAAGTAGAGGGCATCTAGATCATGTGCCCTTATTCGACACTAGATTCCCGCCCAGTTGCTACGGGTTGCCATGGGAAGCCCAACAGGGGCGACGACTCCAAGCTTTTAGCGTGGCTGGCTTCCGGCCATCCAGCTCCGTGAACCGCTAGGTGTGATTTGCCTTCTTGCTAGAAAGGTGAGGGCCGGCCGCCACGTTCCCCAGAAATGATAGGTCTGCTGCAGTCGCCAGGCAGAAAGCTTTGACTGCTCGCCAAAGTGATGGTACATGCTGCTCATGAGCCCTGATGATAGTAGTAAATGGGCGAATACATCCCAAAAGGTTGGGTACGCCATCAGGATATGTGTACCCTCGCGTGTGCAAGCTTGCAATTTCACCTTAAAAGAGCTTTGACACAGGGATTCAAAAAGAATTCTTCTTCTCATTGTCCTTTTTTTCGGGGGTTGTGTGGTCTTTGGGGAATGACCTGCAAGAAGGTGAATGCGCCGCTGGAAAAATCATTTTTCACCCTGAGAAATCTAACGGCTGCCTGCATGACTGCAGTCTCCTCTTTCGAAGAGCGTCAACAAAACCGTCTCGCCAGACTGCCCAATCAGACAAAGATTTTTTTTTTCATCCGCGGAAAGCTTTGACACACGCCTTGTGTCTGAATAGAAAGCTTCACCTCTTTCCTTGCAGCTTCTGGCGACCTCGCGCTTGTACCCTTCTCAGCTACGCGCGGCTCGATCGCAGTGTACGTCCATTGAAGTTCCCTGGTCTTCCCATCTTCGTCTTCTGCATTTTCTGCAGAGGTGCTTTTGCCTTTCTGACTGACCGAGGCAGAATCTTCACAACCTTAATTCTGGCAATCAGATAGCTTGCTTCGAGCTCGCGACTTCCTTTCCGCGTCCGCACCAGCCACGAAACCGACTCTGAATTCGCAACGGCCCCAGAGCTGAGGAGCCAACCGCATCGCAAGTAATCTACCTGAAATCACTCCTCGAAATCGGATTTGACGCTGACACTTTTGAAACTTGCAGAGTTCTTTCCTACCTCTCTACTTCTTTTCGGCTGTTACCGATCGGCATCACGCTGACGACAAGTCGCTACATCGTGACTCAAGATGGAAGCTCGTGACCCAGAAGATGACCATGGTCGCATGAATGTCGACAGAGGATTGACCGGCCAAGAAGCACCGCCCACGACGGACGAGTCAGCACGCACATCCAGGGGCATGGCACGCTTGGCGAAAGACATGGCCGGAGTTGGAATCCGAGACGCACAGGAAGAGCAGAACATACGGGAGGACGCTCGGATATCGGCCGCATGGCTGCACCAAAATCAGCCCGCGACTGGACCAAAAGGATTTGAGGAGGCCTTCGCATATTACGCCGAGAAACGTCGACAGAAAGCCTCCGAAGGCGTTCCAGACGACACCAATATTCCGACCAACGTCACCACACCCTCTGGCAGCGCTGTTCCGTCTGAGGTCTACATCCCGCCCAATGTTCATGTCCCTCCTGGTGTCACAATTCCGCCTGGCAGCAAGTTTCCAACCAACGTTCCACTCGTTTTCCCGTCCGGCATGAACTTCCCTCCCGATGTGCCGATTGGACTGGCAGAAGACTGTCTCAATGAATGGTGCGACAGAGTCGCGCCCCATTTGAAAGGACTTTCTTTTTGGGGACCACCTCAAACTGAACCCACGACAGACCCCGCCGAGAAAGGTCAAATCACAGAGACTGAGAATCCTTTCCTGAAATTTCCTCAAATGCCCCCCAAGGACAAGTCTGAGAGGGCCCCGGAGTCCATCAACACATGCAACGATGATGCCGCTACTGCCAAGCTAGATTTCTTGCAATATAGCCCCGGAGAGACGCTGTGCCTCAGCCCTCATGAGCCGCCCGGGCCCTATGGCATCTCACATTACGAGAATCCGTACGGCATGTCCAGCAAAGACAAAATGCTATCGAAAGCAGAGGAGCAAATGAGTCGGACAGAATTGGTATTTCGCTACACTCCCTACGTATTCTCGGCGGAAAAGGAGAACGACGAGAGCGTCCACTTGCCGACGGATCCAGCCTACAGCGAGAAAAAGAAGGGCAAGCAGAAGAGCACTCCGAAGTCTGACAAGCCATTCAAAGGTTTCCAAGTCCAGGTTAAAATCGACAGACTCATCAGCGGCGGTTCGGAAGCTGGTTGTCAGATTCTTCTCTGCGAGGTGACGGCGGTGCCCAAGCCGAAAGTATGGGCAACGAGCCTCAAAAAAAAAGATGGAGTATCATTGTATGGGGAGCCCTTGAACATTGGAGACAATGTCGTCGTCAAGGTCTTCGACCCATTATTCTACGGGGACGTTTCGAACACAGACAAGGGTCCCTGGAAAGTCACTTCCATTGCAGATGGCGACCTCAGTCGCGAAAACGCCGCATATCGACACCTCTGGGAGGCAGGAAGGACCGGGTCCCCACACCTCGCACCACAGTATCATGGGTCTTGGACCCTTCCACTCGGAACCGATTATCCAAAGTTCAAAGGTCAGACTCGCCGAGTTGGAGCAATCATGATCGAGTACATTCAAGGCAAGAGCATCGAAGCTTTGTGTTATCGCAACAAGCACTATCACTTGGTGCCTCCCACGGGTTCTACATATCTTGACTTCGAAAAGACCAAAAAGCTTGACTTGACCCGGGAAGTCCGCCTGAAGATTTTGAAGAATTTCATGAAGCACACTGTTCATCAACTCCACGCGGGGGTCGAGCACTGGTGGCCGGAGCCAGAGAACATTCTCATCTCCACAGACAAAGATAACAAACCGCGAGTCGTCTTGATTGATTATGTCAGTTCAATGATCGATTCAAAGCGAAAGGAGCCTTATGAACTATTCAAGGACTACGTCAAGCCTCCTCATCCATATGGGCAGTTCTCCATTGAGAAACTCACTCACTTTGCCGGCTGGTTTCCCCCCGGCTGGCGGGATGAGCATTTCGACACCTGGGTTCTCCGAAGGTTTCACTCGCTGGAGAACCGCGATTACACAAACCCGTGGACCGACGAAAGGGGAACTAAGTACCAGCCAGATTCAGACAGTGAAACAGATTCTGCTGGAACGTCAAAGCAAAAGTCGGACGCTCTGTCCGATGTTCCCTTTGGAAAAGCTAAGAAGTTGATTGGAAACATCCGCAAAATGTCAAGTTCGTTGAAGCTTAATCAGGGAAAGGACAATGATGGTGGTTCTGGAGTTGCCAGCGGGGCAATACATTGAGGCAGTAGCCTTGGCTGCTCATGGCTAGATGTGTGCTATGGATAGAGATCATGTACTTGTAGGCAACCCCTTGAGTTTCCCACTTTTGGCCTGATTCCAAAATTCTCTCAAATTGATATTCGTCTACACTCGCGTTACCAGTAAAAGTGAAACGCTAAGACTTTGAAATCTTAATGCATCAGTTTTGGAACCAGAGAATCTTTCTAGACCGCTTCCACGACTCCACCAGATGGATAGCAGAGGTCCTGATGACCAGAAGAACATTGAGAACAAACGAAACGGCGCTCAACAGCGGAGGTACATCAATGGCATCGACGTATACTCCATCTAGACGAGGCACGGCAGGTTCAAAAGAGCATTCAGAGTGTAACTCGCTCGCTATCGTCCTGTGCGACCTGCCAGTAAGTACAGTAGCTACTTAGCAAAGACAAGGGAGAGCGAGGCCCAACTCCAGGAGAAAATCTCCCAATCCCAAAAATACTTCTGGGCCACTTTGAGCGTTCAAAGGGATAGCGCCGCTGAAACGGCTAACGCCTGACCATGATGTGTTGGTGCGACTATGGAAACGGCTATTAATTGTGCTTCTTTCATCGTAGAAGAACGGAAAGGGCGGTTTTGAAATTCCCTAAGTACCTGAGAAACGAGAGCAAGACTGTCTGTTTTTCATGACAGCTTGTAAAACTTCAAGTTTAAATCACACGCCAATAGACACAAGAAGAAATCGCAGCACAAGATTTCAGAGTCATCATCAACAAGGGCAATTAAAAATGCCTAGTCGGGCTCGGTACATTTGGAGTTCCGGTGATGAACTTTCAACCCCCAACTGAAAGCGTGTGTTGTCGTTTACGACAGCGCGGCCCCGTGCCAAGGCTGATCCATGCCACCGTGATGTGCGGTGGGTTCTCACGGGTGCTACTGTTCTGTCGTTCCTCGTACACTAGCGCTTTTTCGGCTTTGATCCATTGGATCCATCCCATCGTATTCGCTTTCGTCATTCACTTCACATCCAATAACGGCCGCATCAATAGGGCGCAGTGGCTAATTTAGGCGCAATTACAAGGCAATCAGAGAATGGTCTTCAGAACATTTTGCTGTCCGGTTGGGTATTAGGCATAGACGTGCGATAATAGGGACGACAGGAAAGAAAGGGACGATAGGAATAATACGAATAACAAAATTACTGTTATGAAATGAACTTTTAGACCTGATATGACAGTTGTCCGCCTGGTTAGTTTGAAGTATCCGCCCGGATAGTAAGACTCTTGCATAAGCGGTCATTGACGCCTGCGGGTATCTCTTGGTGGACTGACACAACCCTCGACGGTTGATATCGCCGCCTGTTGACCGCATCAGATGATCCACAAAGATCGAGGTCCAGTAAATTGAATTTCTTGGTATTGCAAGCTACTTGAAATTTCGAATTCTGGGGTGGCAAAGATCCTACCTGGGCGGACTAATGGTGTCCCGGCGGGACAATCGGGCTCCCGACAAAACTATTGAACTATTAATTAAACTGAAGACCTCTTTGCTTAGACTGTCAATCTTCCTATCCAGATCTCACATTTCAAAAGTTTGTCTGAAACATCATAATTGATCATATTTCTCACGCGATGCAGCTTCTTTGCTTCTTGGTGGCCAGCGCCGCGATGGCGGCTGCCGTCTCAGAAGGTCCGCAAACCGACAAGGCGGGCAGGGCGTGCCAAAACCTGAAGAGCGCCTTTGCCAACTCAACTTTCCTCGCGGATGATGAAGGTTATATGGAGGAAACCCAAGGTTAGTCGCTCTACTCAGATACCATCTCTTCATCCTGCTTACGGCTGTCGCTCGTAGTGCCATGGTCCGCGAGGTCTTGGCTTGGTCCAGCGTGTATCTTTGCTCCCACGGACGCGAATCAACTGTCTTCCGGCCTCAGATACATTGTTGAACAGGAAGTGCAGTTCGCCATGCGCGGGGGTGGCCACATGCCCATTTCGAATGTTAGCAGCATTGACACCAACGGTATTCTGATATCGAGCATGAACATGAAAACCCTCACCATTTCCGAGGACAAGAATACGGTGGTCGTCGGCCCAGGCCTGCGGTGGACTGATGTCTACACCGCACTTGACGGGACTGGAGTCACTGTTCTCGGTGGACGTGGCAGCCCCATTGGGGTCTCTGGTCTTTTGCTGGGTGGAGGTGTTTCTTTCTTCAGCTACGAATACGGTCTCGCATCGACGAATGGCAACGTCAAAGCGTATGAGGTACGTCAAAGCGTATGAGGTACGTCAAACGCGATGTCACTTCTTGAAAGACGCATATGCACCAAGCGACTGACATGAAAATAGTGCGTCTTGGCTGATGGAGCCGTCGTGGAAGCCACGCCCACGAACGAGTACGCGGATCTGTTCTGGGCGCTTCAAGGTGGCGGCAACTCATTTTGTCTCATCACTCGCTTCGATCTCCAAACGCATCATTCTCCATCCGTCATGCTCGCTTCACCATCTTATGGCGGAGAGGAAATTAAGCAACAATTTATTGAGGGTGTTTACAACTTTGCTGCCAATGGGCACGAGGATCCCAAGGCTGCCGTCCTGCCTGTCATCACTTATGTCAGCGGCACTGATGGGCCAACGTATTCGGCGACATTGTTCTACAACGGAAACTCCACCTCACCGACGATTCTGGGAGATTTTCTCGGTGACATCCTGACTCCAGACAATAGCTCGAAGTCGCTCTCGTCATTTCCGATGGGGAAGTATAACCAGGCAGTGTTGCCAGCCTTTCAAAAGGGCGGTCGCTCCTACGGATCGAGACAACGATTCCACTTGCTTCCAATCTACGCCAACAAAGAAGCCATGCTGATTGCTCACGACATGTATTTTGAGCTTGCCAAGTCGACGTTCAGCATCACCGAAGGAGGAATCATAGGTTTTGCTTTCAACCCCATCACTTCGGCACTTCTCGCGGCAACCAATGCCCAGCCAGGTGCAATCCAAGGAATTGATGAGTCGCCTTCATTCTGGATCGAGCAAACCTATAGCTGGACAAACGAAGCTGACGACAAAGTAGTCGACAACTTCATCAGCGAGTTCAACACCAAAGCCAGGGAGCGCTTGGAGCCAATGGGTGTGCTGTATCCGTTTTACTACTTGAACGAAGCAGACATCGGCCAGCCCGTGTTCGAAAGCTACCCAGATGGCAACCTTGATCGTCTGAAGGAGATCAGGGCCAAGTACGACCCTGGTAGGGTCTTCACTGACCTCATGCCTGGTGGCTTTAAGGTTGCGGCAGCTTAAATGTCACATTCGGTTTGGATCCTAGGCTGTTTTGTGATGTTATTAAGAGTCACATTGGTGGCAGCAGTCAAGTTCAGCCCTTCGGAGGTTCTGAAGTTCTGAGTTCTTATTGATGTGCATACCATGTCCCAAGGTGGAGAAGCATGTGTTCATTACCCAGTTAAGGTAGTTTGAGAATCTTACCGCATATACGGAGAGCAGCAGTGAGGTCAGTAGTTAATACCCTCAATTTATCAGACAATACGCAATGATCAAAGTTATTGGTAGGGCGTTGAGATCATCCTTCCCTTCCACTGTGCGCGGCTCCCTTGACCTCCTGGGCGATCCCTGATTGTGCATATGGATGGAGTCCATTCCATGTTCCCCGGCTTCTTATCGCATGGACAGGATGATGAAGTCGTGGCAGGGTCAGCTATGTGGGCTTGGCGGCAGACGAAGGGTACTTGCTGGGCAGACACATGATAGGACATCAGCTGGGCAGCCGGCTCATTGAATGCGGCGGAATTAATACTGAGCTGCGTGAAGAACAGATGGTTCTATGGAAGCGTATTTGAAGAAGGAAATAATTGCAATGCAGCAGGACAGAATGTCAAAACTAAGGATTAAAGAGGTCTCAATGAAGGTGGGTTTCAGACCTCCGCAAGTGTGGGAGCGCTGGACTCAGGTCGAGAAGGAAAGAGCGATGGCATTTTGAGAGGGCACAGCTCCTTCCGTTTTTATTTCCTAAAATTTACGACCCTCCATTGGAATTGGAAGCAAATTCTATCCTCCGCATGAGTAAATTATCCATCTCCCTCATCGAGCGTCTCCCTCACCATCCGACTCTCTCCCTGTTGGAATCCCTCTTCGACTTTTGAGCCTTTTTACTCAAACAGACCCGTTTACAACCGAAGATGGCACTCCAACAGCCTCCCGTCCCCATCATCGCAGAGCTAATTAACGGCGTCGACCTGCCGGAATACCCCCTGGGGCGGCCGCCCAGGCGTGAGCTGACCGAGGAAGGCGAGAAAAGAAAAAGATCCCACGACAACAGCAGGTCGGTCAAAAATATGGCACCAATTCACCATGTTATTCGGGGAAACCCGAATGACATTGTGGAGTATGGCAGGGACGTTGCTAAGCAACAACTATTGAATGGATGCTACACCAATAACGACGATGAGACCCCTTCTTTGGCAACTTTCTCACCTCCAGAAATGGACCACTCTCTTGTTCACGAAGTCGAGACAGCGGTTGTCCTGTCTACCTACATTCACACAGTGTACAACGCGACCCGAGTATGCCTTCACACCAAGCCATCCCACAACAACGGTCACGTCGGATCCATGAGGAATATTGTCACTTTACCAGAAGACACAATCTCGTTTCGCGCAAAGCTCCGACATGAGCACACAACTACCGACGGAACAATCAGAAAAGTTGGAGAACGAGACACGCTTTCTCTTCGATGCGATATGAAGTTGGGAATCCCTGTTTGTATCGAAAAGAACCAGCCTTTTGAATTTCCCAACGCGCGAATGCAAACCATCTTGCCACTGGAGTTCAAGAAACGATCTACTTTCACCGCAGAGGACGTTGAGAAGGGTACTATGGACATCAGCGAATTACCTGCTTCGGTACAGAAACGTGCGCGCATCGGTCAGACGCATCTTCCACAAAATTCATCGCCCATAGATGGAGCCGGCCCAGAAATTTTCCTAGATGAGGAAAATGACATCGACATGCTTGAAGGAAAGGACGACGATGTGGACATGGCAGAGCTGCAGGAAAGCAAGCACGAGCAACGGTATTTTCTCAGAGCAAGAAGATCAAACCAGAGAGCCCCCCGAAAAACGAAGGGACAAAGCATCAGAGCGCCCGTCGCCGCGGGTCTAAAGCAAATGAGTGCGTACTCGGCCAGTGAGAGGGTACCATTTTCGTCATTGATGACGGGAGATTTCCAGCTCTTCGCCGAATTTCCGGCAATGGTGGTCAAAAGCACAATTGAGGAGCAATGGGACAGCGGTATTGGCGATTACGCCATCGTCTACGTCGTTCGGAAGAGTGGTGACTGGTTGGCCGGAATATTTGGCATGTTGGTCTGGGGCTGGGTGTTCTTTTTGTCATTGATGTAGTAGGCCCCAAATTCTCAGCAGAGTTCTATGTCGGCTCTCGAAGTAGGCTTCTAAAGCTGAGGCTCATCCGCTAGCAGAAACATCTACATGAATAATATTATAACCAGAATATCATTCCAAGTGAGTCAATAACTTAAGTAACAAAACCCCTCCTAGATGCTTCTCAAGGATTGACAGATGTATATTTTCTTTAAGCTTGCTCTTTCTTGTCTTTGTAAGGTAGCTACTGTGTTTATTAACAGAGCAATAGCGATTCAGCTGCATTCTAACAATGCTCTTCCAAATCTGCTCTGGCTCGTCTAGATGGGGCCCATAGCTGGCCCTGCTGCAGTCCGCGGCTAAAGAAAACCCGGCTCCATCGGCCTCGTGATGTGATAAGAAGCCGAGAAAAATGGGATAATCTGCATGTGTATGCGCAATTAATAGAGACGATCGACAACAACAACTACAATAATAGGTATAGAGAGAGGAATAGAAATGGCAACGATAGTAATAAAACTTAATCAACATAAGGTAAACTATTAGACCGAATATATAGATAGTTATCCGCCTGGTCAGCAAGACTCAGCTAATAAGCCTCAGCTTTTCGTAGCCTGCTTCTCAGTGAGATGCTTTTAGTCGCCTTAGTGTAGCGCGAAAAGCGTATCATGGGCAATCTCGTTAGGAATTTCTAGAAAGCCCGGATAGCAAAACTCTATCCGCTGGCAAAGACATCTACATGACCAAAAGCATGCCGACATACCGAACTGGCCAGTCACGAGACTTGTACTGAAAGGTTTCGTCCTCGTCGTCCTCGTCGTTCTCACCATGACTGTCTCTACTAATTAATTGTGGCATTTTGAGGACATAAATGCGCTGTGTGGACAAATCATATTTAGATGGACTTCTCAATGGATTCTAGTGTCGGGCGCGTGCTCCTTTTGGTGAGTGACTTTGATCGTCTTGCACTCCCGCGATGGGCTGAAATACGCTTCTCGGTCCCGAATAACTTCATTCAACCCGAGACAGAGTGTCACTGACAACTTTGATCCTTCGCATGGGCATTCTGGGGCAGATATGTGGTCACCATCTGAATCCTTTGATCTGGCGACCCCTGTAAGTGATGTCGCCGTGACGCTGTGCCACAGTGGCTAGACATTTTAGCAAGGAAGAATTACCGGCCCCCGTAAGGCAATATTGGCGGGGTAGATGATGGTGATACATGCATGTAAGCAAGGTGGGGGCCGTGAAACCTGTGCAGTACGCTTGTCAAGTAAGGCACAGCCAGTCTCTCCCGTGTTTTCCTGTTGAAAGTAGGTCTTAGAATAGGTTACATTGCACGCAAATACGCTGGCGCTAGTCGTCGATACCATGTCACCATGCTCGGGACCGAAAATGTAGGATTGATCCATTAGAAGGAATGTTCCATTTGACACCAGCTGCGATGTTGATCGCCAATAAAAAGTAAGTGCTCGAGAGGGATGCAGAGACTAGCTAATTGCCCCAGCCACTGTGCATGAGACTGTACCACTAGGCAGCGGGACATTGTTACTTGCCCTCACAAATCAAGTGTAAAGCTACCGCAACTACCAGTTGTTGATTCTATCTCGAGTTTTGATCGTTCCAGATGAGTTACTAGATGTTGGTAGACATGAGACTCAAGCGATTTAGGGAAACAAGCAGCTGAACTGCCAGCGAAGAAAACTATATAAAGGACCCCGTTCGCAAGTCTTGAATCAATTTCCCTACACTTCGATCATCAAGTCACAGTCACATACCATTTCTGTCAACAGCCAACGTCTTCTCCTTAAATTCACATACAACCAAAATGCAGTTCAACTCCATCATCGCTACTGTCGCCACTGCCACAGCCTTTTGGGCTTCCATGGCCGAGACCAAATGCATTCAGGGGCCCAAGCGTGCCGGAAACTCCTGCATCCCTGACAACAAAGGCTTGCTTACTTGCGGCCCAGGAAATGATGGCAACGTCGTAAGTCATGCCTTTAACCCGCCCATCAATAATTTCTCACAGAATTATTTCCCGGTGAAATGAAACATTGGCTAATTATGAACTGTGCTAGCTTATTTGCAACGACCAGCTGAAGTGGAAGGTCCACAAGAACTGCCCCTCTGGAGGTTGCTTTGGCTGCGAATGCAGGAACTAAAGATGATGAGTAGAGATGACTACTCGTCCTGATCATAGCTATAACAGGAAACAAGACTGAGAAATATACATTCGTTCCCAATTTTCTCCTAATTGAGCCTGTCATGGCCCTTCTCTGTCGGTAACATACTACTAGTGCAGGTGATAGCCGGCAATGCAATGACTGCACGTCAAGTTGACTGAGACGCGTGAAGACTGAACGGCCACGACAAGGATAGCATGAATATGGACTGTAAAATGCATGGCCTCTTATTACAGGCTATCATGTTTCGTACAGCTTGGGCACCGTTGATCGGCGCAGCTAATATTGGATGTTGATGATGTTTTCGCCTCAGCAGTGAAACAGCAACGTCACTTATTACAAAAGTCGCGTCATGCCCCACTGGCTCCGAGCTTTGTACTCAGACGATCGAAGCCGACTACCAGTATGCAGTAGCGAAGATCGTCTTCTATGGATTCGACAAGAGTTTTACTAGCCGAGCAGTGTCTACATACACGCGTGTAATCCGTATCCCGTGCTAAAGCGGCCATGTTTCCCATGTGCTCGCTTTTGTCGTCGTTTTTGTCGTCGTTCTTATCATCGACACTGCCATTTACTATCGTATTCTATAATCGTAATATATTCTTGTCCTTATTGTCCTTAAAGAAATACTAGGTACCTATACTGGGATGGAAGTATGAAGTGTACCGCGATTAAAGTAAAAGCATGTACTGCCTGGATAGCTAACTACACTACCCGGCTAGCAAAAGCCTTCTACAAATCTAACCAAATGAAATTTCATGATCCTGTTGATTGGTGACTCAGCCGTTGAGGAAGCAGCAGGTCGGAGTTTTCACAGATGGAGGAGTACCATGTCCTATTCTCCATGATGAAAACTTTGGGATGCAGAATCAGCTAAGTGAAGCATGGTAGTATGATTCAACCTCTGATCAGTTTTTCATGTATATTGAGCCGGTCTTCGCTCTACCGCCCTCCTCATTTCTGATACATGAGTGCATCTCTGTGAGCTTGGCCAAACCACATTGAATCCCACTGAGTGCGGCTCTCATGCTCCTCTACCACCTTGCCACTCTCATACTTTTTGAACCTCAGAGTGCCAGCAAAGCGCAAATACCACCCATCACCCATCTTCTGCCGCGACGTAAATTTGCCCTTGACATATTCAAGCGTGTAGACCAGTTCGTTATCGTGGTACTCGAAATGAAGCCTATCAGCAACGGAGCGGCCCGTTTGCTCGTCAACCCCGACGTCTGTCGCTGTGAACACCACTTTTCCCGCGTCTTCGGCCACGATAGTATCGTTCTTTTGGATCATGAAGGAAATCCCCATCGCATACGCAAGTTTGTCGGAACTGATCGTCGCGGAAGAGATGACCGTATACGGTCCCACAGTGCCCCGTCCCCAGTACCAATGGTTAATGACCTTTGCCAGCGACACATTACCCCAGTTCCTGTCATGGTACCCGTCGCCCTCCGCAGTCACCGACTCTTCGCCGCCGATTCGGTATGTTGCAGTGACCTTGCCTTGGGGCACCGCGACTAGCCAGGCAAAGTACTCGTCTTCGTCGTAATACACGTGCCCGGTCCCGGGCCGCCAGGGTGATGTCGTGCTGATCAGCTGTACGTCAATGGTCAAGTCATCGACGATGACGTGAATTTGAAATGCGTTCAAATCGTTGCCGCGAAAGAAGTTAATCTGACCGTCTTTCTCCCCGTTTACTGTGACGTTACATTCTTCCATGCTCGCGTTGAAACTGCTCGCGGGGTAGGTCTTGGTGATGGCCCACGAGCGTCCGTCGGGTGTGTCGAGCTGCACTTGGATCTTGGGGTCCAAGCCGGTGTTGGGGCTCGCAAAGAGTTTGGTGTGGAAGACGACCATCAGCTTTGCGCCGTTGGCCAAGTGGGAGTCAAAATACCACCATTCGAACACGCCTGACTTTGACGGGTCAGTTCGAAGACCATCTTCCCACTTTTCTATTTTTGTCGGCGAAAGACGCAGCTTTTGGTACTGCTCTTGGAGGTTCTTCGGGATTTGGGTCATTCTTTTGATGTTTGCGTGTTCAAAGAACAGCTATGATGACTCGGTAATTGACGTCTTGAGGTGAATGGTCATCATCGTTCTGTTCCCAATCAGCATGGGCAACAATGTTATAAACAAAGTCAAGAAAACGCAGTGCGGGCTTTCGGGAGACAAAGTGTCCGTTTCATCCTGGCTTGTAGCCAAGGAGTTAGGAACGAGTTGAACCTTAATACCGTCGATTGTGCTGTTCAGTCTGCTGGGATGTGGACTGGCTACTGCGGGCTGAATAATAATCACAATATTTTCACGGAGTCGGCACGCTGCCGAACCATACGCACCATTGGTATCAACACCATCAATTGATATCATTGGGAACAGTTCTTCGTGAGTATCCTTGGTCAAGCAGTCGCATACGGTGAGCGCGGGAGCCCACCGAACCCATCGGAACCCACCGGAACCCACCCGGACCTCCTCTGTCGGAGTTCGTCCGATCTCCCTTCCACTCCCGCCCCGTCCCAATCAAGGCACAACCAGATCGTACGCCAGAGTTTCCGTGCAAACGGCTTCCCGAATCTTATGGAGCCTAAATCGTCCCATCAGACCATGCACATCATCGATCTCGTCGGGGGTATTCCTTACTTGAGGTGCGCGGGATGGCCCGCGTATGCCAGTACCTGTTCCTCGGTGTCCATCACCGTCATCAGCGCCATATCGAAGCCCTGTGCACGGTGCGCCGTGCTCGCAAGCGGCGGGCCCAGGGTGAAGGACCTAAGGCCCGGGACGACACCGACCATTGCGTCGCCCGCGGCGCGCATCTCCGAGATTTGGGATGAGTCGGTGTTGGGGTTGAGCTTGAACAGGACTGTGACAGGGTAAGTCAGCAGTATTCAGGGACAAGTGGCGTGCGGTAGATACCAATGTGATAGATTGGCATTTTGGCGATTTTCGAGTTGTTTTGATTTGCGTTGCAATGTTGGAAGAGTCTTGAGAAGGGTCTAAATAGCGGCGCACCGAGTGGTGCATCCCCGGTCTAAGTAAGGCCGGGGCCGGCCCCGCCCCGAGGCGTCGGACATTTCTTTGCCCGCCGGCACTTCACTGGCGGCCAAGCTCAACTCGATTTTGATGCTTTTGTTGATTGATATTAGTCAAATGGCTGTTTTGGTTACAAGTGCCATCAAAGGGCTCGCATACGTAAGCATGTTTGTGGAAAGTCTCCAACTTTTAGAAATGTCCAAGTGACTGACGCAACCACGCCACCCGATCTCCCGTCCCATCCGACGACGTGAGTGAGTTGAACTTCGGCCGAAGGCTCTTTATAGAACAGACACCAACAAACACCTCAGGTACTTGCTTGTTTATAAAGCCGTCCAGACGCCCAAATACCAAACTGAATCCCGCGGTCGTTTTTCTGCGCGTAGAAATGCTCTCATACCCTCCATCGTCGAAACAGCATGGGCCAAGAGGAGATTTACTGTGATGTAATGTTAGCCCCCCACAATCAGAATAAAGAATTGTGAACTACACACGATGCATTGTTTCCGATCTTGGTAAGAAGACCATGAGATACAGTTAGAAGCGCCCGCAGCATTGCAGTACAACTTTTCTCTGCCGAGGGTGACGCCGTAGGCGGCACCGTTGCAGACCTCGTCGCAAGTCTTGCCATTGCCGTGCGCTACGCAGCAGTGGCTGCCATCAGAGTACTGGCACTGGCAGTAGCCGCATGCCTGCGCTGTGGCAACAGCGACGGCGAGGAAAGAAACGACGGAAGTGATCTTCATCTTCGTATGAATTAAAAGGGTTGAGATTGAGTTGCGCAGTTATAAAAGTGTGTTGTATTATTTGAGCTCAACTTCTGAAAGGTGATACGATCGTTTATAATAACCAGCGTGATGCGTAGCGTGAAGGCATTTGCTTATGGGAACGAGCTGCTCGGGTTGGCCATGAGTGACTGACTCAGCGCAACACGAGAAGATAACAGGATCGCTCCCCATTCTTCTTCCTCGAACTGCGAAGATTTAAAATGCTGTCGATTATGGATAAGCTCCAGCGTGCAGCGATAAGCCTCGCTGCCTTCAGTCAACGACTGTGGTCTAAGAGAGTTCAGCTAATCCAGTGAAGACCTTTTTCCTCATTCGCCATCTATTCCATCAAATGGCTACCAGTGGCATAACCCGACGCCCTCGTATGTTCTTTTTGCCAGACGAATTGAGCAACTTATTCAGTATTTGTTGATCTTCATTGGTCAGGCAGTTCCTTTTTGGCGACAAAGGAGGCTGACGGGATAATTGGCACTGCAGGGCCCAAAGCTGCCAACGAGTCAATCAATGTCGTCTACCCTGCGACAGCATCGCATTCGGGTCGAGGCGCACGATAGCCAGGCGATGCCGTCAGTGACAGGTACCCCGTGGCCCACAGGTTCAGCAACTGTCAACTGAAGGCCTGGGGGTTCCATAAGACAAGCTTTTCGCTTACGGTGGCTGCGATGAACTTGCGGGGCTTGGCCTGGATGCTTCATCAAACTAGAACCGGACCCTTGGTGCTTGCTGTTCTTCACAAGGCTTGCCGCTTGCGCAAGCTCAAATGTCTTGAAAGTCCGAGCACACACCGTATGTTGAAAATTCTGCAAGATGCTATATGGCCTTCTTGCTGCGGTTGTCGGCAACCTTCAATTGCCCGCGCATAGAACACGTCCATCACCATCTCATCATCGAGGCAATTGACGCATAACGACTCAGGCGTACCAGCCGACGGCGCGAGGGGGTCGGGAGCACGGGCTGGCCGATAGAAAGGAGACATGGGGACTTGAATATCCCACCGGGACTTAATATACTGGTTTTGGTCAAACGACCAGTGACTGAATCAGTCTTTGTCCATGGTTCAGAATGCTCCAATGAGCACCCACTGAACGATCTAGAAGGTAAAGCGTCATTGACAGCAGCAAGTTAGACTAGATTCTAGATCCACGCAATATATCATACATGAAGCTCTGCAAATTGCGATCAGAGCGAACTGCAGGAACATCCGCGTGCTCAACGTCGTATATATACTTGGACCAGCGGTCTTGCCTGGCCATCGTCCCATCTTTAATCTGCACCTTCAACCCCAGATCCCCTCTCCCGCCCGACCCAAGCCACAAAATCACACACTTCAATAACCCACCACACCCAGCCACAATGAAGTTCCAGTCCCTCCTCTTCCTCGCCCTCGGCGCAACCGCCGCCCCAGCCCCAGCCCCAGCCGACGCCGGCCCCACGGTCCCGGCCCGACGCCTCCTCTGCTCCGGCCTCTGGACCGGCAACGACCTCGGCTGGGGCGACATCAAGTGGGCGATGCAAAACCGCCGCGACCAGCTGCAGCTCAAGGCGGGCTGGTGGAACGAGGCGAACGCCGACTGCCGCAGCACCGACGGCAGGGACATTGCGCAGAAGGGCATCTGGATCACGTACAACCACCAGCGCGACGACAAGGCCGAGACGGCGCTCAAGTACAACGAGAAGATTGTCTGCACACCGCAAAGCTCATGGCACCTCAAGTGCAACCCTTCCGGCTGAGACTGAGAGTCTCGGTGGGTGGGCTGGAAGCAGTCAGAATGGAGGCCGGAAGTTTTGCCGGAACTTTGAGAAGCGATGTCTGGTGTCAGTGGAGGCGAGATGTTAGAGGAGCGGATCGGTTGGCAGGATTATTTTGTTTGTTAGAACACTTCCGTTCTAAAACCTCTTTATACCCAGAAATTCTTCAAACATGTTCTCGTTATACGAATTGTCATTGCCCTAGCAAAGAGACCATCACAAATTTCAAAACACCAAAGCCCATCATAGCCCCTCCCCAGTCGGCGCACCACCCTTCCCCCACCCAAACCTGAACTCGCCTTTCACCGAACAGCCGCACGGTGAACCAATACCGTAAGACACAAAGAGTCCCCTCGGCTCCGCGCGTTCCTCCGGCTCGTCCTCCGGATTACTAGGCACAATCACCCACTCCCGCTCGTCGCCTTCCACCTTCCTAGCACTATTTTCCGTGGTTGTTGCAGCGGCAGGCTTCTCGGTCTCTGTTGGCTTCTCGCCGACAGACCCATCATCTTCGGCTACGGGCTCGGCGGAAGATTTGGTCCGGCCGTATGAGAAGGTAAACCCTGTTGAAGACCGTCAGCAATACCGTTCCAATGACTTCGAGGTGATGGTCTTAACTTACTCGGCGGGGCTTTATACGTGCCACCCTGCTGTGCCATCTCCGTTCGGAAAGTCGATGCAAGATTGTTATGTGGGATGAAAAGTCTCCGAGCTGTCGGGTGGATGCTCGGGGGCCTGATACTTCTTCAATACTCTGGATGCAGCGGGCGTCGGAGGCAGGTGTGCGGCACGGAGTGGCGAATGCTGGTTGGCAAGCAGTGGCAGCCAATCACGTAGATAAACACGTCAACAGCTTGCGCACGAAGCCCGTCAGATCGTCTGCGGCGACTTTTGGATCTTTTTGTCCGCGTTCACATGACCAGAGCGTGGCGCAGGTTTTGTGATTACGCACTGCGTCTGAGGTAATCAGTGCCGTGACTTAATATCTTCATAAGTCATAACGAATGAGGCCGTACCGTATTTTTCCGATTCAAATAAGACTGCCTGAAGAATGGTAAATAAGGGTGTTTGATGTTGTGTGTTATGCAAGAGAACTTCATCATCAGACATGTTCATCGACCTTCATTCCATTACTCTAGCAGAAGATAAACTCCAACACGCCGTTTAACTATGACAGAGAAGATCCTGATGTGGGCATACATCCTATCCGTCCAGTGAGACAAGAAAAACGATCAAGCAAATCAAGAGGACGTTGAAAAGATAATCAGTGTTTCAGTACATCTCAGGTTTCGTGAGTCACATCTGCCTCGCTCTCCTTCGCGCTCGATCGCGATCGGTCGAAATGCCGCTTCCACCGCAACCACCACCCACCTGGCTGGCGGACTGGAGCCTCCTCACTGTTGGAGGCGGTGGTGTTAGGACGCCGGAATAGGGGCCCGTTGCCGCCCCACGGATAGGCCTTGTTGGATGGCAGAGTGAAGTCGCTGACGGTGGTAGTCGGCACCACCGGGCCATCGGGCTCGAACATGGTGGTACTGTCTCCCTCGACCGAGACCGAAGCCTTGGTTGTTGATGTTAGGAGAGTCGTGGCGGTGTTGCTGGAAGTTCCTGGAATGTATGTTAGTTTACTGGCCTTTGTGGGGAAACAGGCTGAGACTTACTGTTTGTAAATCCGGTTGAGAGCTTTGTAGAGGTTGTGTTCTGCCACTTGGACGTGCAGGTTGGTATGGATGAGACTAAAACACTTCTGGTAATGACTTGGGTTACTGTGCCACTGGTTACGGTGACCGTATGGCATGGTGTTGAAGACCCCGTCGGCCCTGTCGAGTTGGTGGCAGTGGCAGGAGTAGTCGAAGACCCAGTGGGAGGGTACACTGGCGAAGACAACGACGACGAAGATGGCAGCGACGAGAATGTTGAGTTCGGCAACTGGCTGAAGGGAACGCTGGGAATCACAGTGCCAGGTGGAGGACCAGTCCCTGTGGCAGTAGGCACAACGGTTCCGTTTGAAGTTGGGAACGGCGGCGTCAATGTTGCAGACCACAACACTGTAAGAGTTTGCGTGGTGCGGCGGTCGGCTCTTATGATTGTCAATGTCGAAGCGACCACGCCTGACGGTGCACTGGAGATCAACGTGACAGTGACGTTGCCAGTCGATACTGGGATTACGGTGACATTGCCAGCAGGGAATGGCGGCGTCGTTGCCGTGGCGTTGAGACCGCTCGATGTCTCTGGGGGCTCAGTTGTGAAGAAGACAGTTCCAGATCCTTCTGGAGATGCGGTTCCTGTAGGTCCTACCGTCGACGTTCCATTCCGAGTTGGGAACGGTGGCTCTATGGTCGGGTTTGGGAGACCTGTGATGGTACCACTACCAACCGAAGTCCCGCCAGTCAACGTGGGTATCCGTGTGCCACCTGTGCCTGGGATCGTACCCGTTATGCTGCCCAAGGTAGACGCAGATGAAGTAGAGTTCGTGACCGGGAATGGAGGCAGCGACGAGGAGATGGTAGAGTTAGTACTGGAAGTACCTGCCGTCAATGTCGATATTACCGTGGTGCCTGTTCCAGAGATAGTAATGATTGTGTTCGCTGGACGAGAGGAGTTCGCCGACGGGAAGGGTGGCAAGGAAGGTGATGGTCTCGTAGAATTGGCAGTAGAAGAGATTCCGGTCAGAGTGGGATCGGCGGTAACCCCGGTTCCTGAAATTCTTGAAGTTGCATTGCCCGTGGTAACAGCAGATGTTGTGTTCACACTTGGGAAGGGTGGCCTGGGCACCGTTGAAACTGCGATCGTAGCGATAGGTGAAGACCCTGTTCCTACAGGTGTAACAAGGGTCGACATGACTGTGGAAAGCCAAATGCTAGACGTATTGGCCGCAGTCGGGAAAGGAATGACAGAGAAGTTGCCGGTTGGGAACGGAGGACTGGCGGTGGTAGAAGGCCTTCCCGAGGTGACGCCGAGAGTCGCATTCGACGTTGAGGTATTCAAAATTGTCCCATTGCTTGCAGACGGAGTCGTGCTCTGTTGAGAGCTCAACGTAGTGTTCACACTTGGCCAAAGAGTGGTGGCGGTTGCTGACCCCGTGGCCGTGATTGCACCAGTACCCGTAATGTTGCCAGTTGGAACACTCGAGGTGTGATTTGTCCAAGTCAAGACTCTGGAGGGACTTGAGAACCCCGTGCCGATGATTATGGACGACGTAATCACCGGGATGGAAACTGTTCCTGTGAGGGATACTGTGGTTGAGTTGAACGCAGGCCATGGTGCGGGAGTTGGGCGTGAAGACGCTGCAGTCCCAGTTGTCGTGAGAATCGTTCCCGTTCCCATTCCTGTTCCTCTGGGTATGGTCGTAGAATTGGAAACAGGCCAAGGGGGCACGGAAACCCCAGATGTAGACGTCGCTGGATCCGCAAATCGACTCGTCCCCGTCCAGGTAGCATTAGCGCTGGCTGAGAGTGTTGGATTGGGGAACGGCGAAAGAATTGGGCCGGTTCCTGATATGACATGTGACGAGGTCAAAGTACTGTTCCAAGGTGAAGTTGACGAGGGCTCAGGCTCTTCAGTGATGGAGGCAATGGTGCCACTCGGCCAGATTGTGGAGCTGGAATTTGCGGGGAAAGGAGGCACGGCTGTAGGGCTTGTTGGAAAGACGGATGCCGTGTTCGACACTGTAGAGATGAGGATTGTGCCTTCAGTAGAGATGGTGATCGTCGAATTGGGAAACGGGAAGGGAACGTTTGTCTCCGTGGGAGACGCAGAACCTGACGGTAAACCGGAGACACCAGACGGCACTACCGTGACTGGTCCCGTGGTTGAGCCCTGGATGGTTGATGTTCCAGGTAAGCTCGTCGAGTTTGAAGCCCGGGTCGTGGTACCAGACGTCCATGCTGGAGGGATCGGGATGTCAGATATGGACGTGGAGTTCCCTGAGGTGGTAGATTGGGACACTCCGGAAGATGTTGGAGAGGCAATGGCAGACGAGTTCCAAGTCGACCATGGGGACTCAACAGGCTGCGTCAACGTCGGGCCAGCTGGGAACGATGTGTTGAAGAGCGAACTTGGCAAGACTGATGTACCTGGCGCGGTACCAGTTGCAGTTACTGACGAGTTGGACGCAGTGAACGGCGGTACCAGAGTGGCAGACTTTGAACCAGATAGTGTCGAGGAAGTAGTTGCTGTGCTATTACTATTGGCAGAGGAACCCACTGATGTTGCAGACGAGATTGAAGAGCTCACGGCCGGAGACGGCGCAAGAGTGGTGGTGTTCCACGTCCCCCTTGAGCTTGAGCTTGAGCTCGTGGATGTCTCTGAGACTGTTGCGAGGGTACCCGACTCAGTATCTGTCGTAGTTGGTGATGAGATAGCGCCGGATGACCTACTTGACGATGAAGAATCGCCCGAAGAGGCGGACGTAGGTGGGTAGGTAGTGGCGGTATCCGAAGAGGCGGAAGATGTTCCAGAGGTAGCAGTAACACTGGCAGAAGCAGGGTAAGAGTAACTAGATGTCCCGCTCGCGCTTGTCGCCGTGCTGGCTTCTGTTGAGTATTCTTCTAGTTGAGAGTTAGTCAACCGCGCACACATTCTGAATGGAGGAACGAACCATCGGTGGTAGTGGCACCATACTGTTCTGTCGACGACTCCTCGCCATAGGTGGTCGGAGGAGGCGGAGAAGGGCCCGAGTATCCATAGTCGTAGCTGAGCAAATTATCAGAGTCCTGAGGGTCTCGAGCATGGTGGTCCAGGTTGTGGGGGACCGCGGACTGGACCTCGTCCTGCTGGCGATAGACCTCAAGAGGGGACGCCGCGGTGCCGCCCACCAAAGACGGAAGCAGCGCAGCAACCGACGCGATGCCGGCGATGAGATTCGATATTCTCATATCGATGAGCTGAAGGAAGGTCGGATCCTTCCGCTGTTGGCCGGATGGGGAGGAGGGCTAACCTGGCAGTCGGGTTCAAGGGCTTGCCGCCTGCTCTTGCTTGTAGATGCGGATAGAATGGGTGAAAGCCTCCGGTTATAGAAACGAACGTTGACAACCTTAGCACTCGGGTTCGAGTGGAAAGAAAGAGGTTGTTAAGGGGAAGAAGGAAAGAGAGGCGAGGTCGAGGGGGATTAGGAAGTAAGATCAGTGGGTACGGACCGCGGGGGTAGAGCACATATAGGCAGAGGTCGCGACATCTTCGATGGAGAGACGCCTTTGTGCGAAGGCACTGCTTTTTCCGCACATTTTCTAACGAAAGTCACTCTCTGCTCTTCTCAAAAGAGTCATCGGTTACACATTGCGTCCCAGGAGGGCACGTCTTCCGCACTTGATCGTGCCTGCTCCGACCTTACATCATGCTCCTGCTTCCGACTCATCCCAGATACAGTTGATTCGGTTTATAAAAGTCCCACTCTGAGATGGAAGATACACTGTGGTCGTATACTAGCGATCCAGGGAAGCTATACATGGTTGGATCGGATGGATCAGGGTGGATTCCGCTTGCTCGGTCACGATGGCACAAAGTTCCTTTCAACTGAGCTGCTGCCATAGGTGAGCTTGCCGGTAACAGCACTAGCCATAGCGGGCTACGGCCTCGGTCGATCACCCCCGCCACCCGTCCCAGCAAGCAAAGATCCGATGATGAAGCTCAAGGTGCTTCACGATGAGGCCTCTCTTGCGATCCTCCACCACTGTCTATGCATCTCCTGAATTGTCTTCGCCAGAGCGCACAATCGAATCTCCGACGTGAGACACTCTGCTCCGAGAAGCCCATCTGGTCGCCGTCTGTTGCGCTGACCGTGATGAGAGAAGCGACCATGATCCGAGTCTCGTTTTCTTCTCATGTTCAACGCATCGTCACATCCACTATCAGTCACAACGCACAGCGTGACATGACGCTCAACACCAAAGAGTGTCGTATCTCCCACAGTCGCACTTGCGGTAGCATGTTGATAACGGATGCCCGCCCAACGGAGTTGAGGCATGGCCCCAACGGGCTCTCCGGACCTGAATTCAGGGGCCTTCCTCATCCTGTCTTCTTGGGGGATAGACGGGAAGGTATGTGGACGGTGTTCAGTTCAAGATCGCGCAGCCTGTGGGTAGCCGTGTACTGCCAAACGAGATTGCTTGTGCCTGAACAGTGTGTGACAAGACCGATGTCCTCAGTGCGGGGGCTCGCGGTGTCTCGTCTCAGGACTGATTAATGTCCGTTCCAGTAACTAGAGTCATTTCTCTCTTGGTGTCGCTCCATCTTGCTTCTACTCAAGACAGCTGCTTGTGTAAAAATCGTTATTGAGTGGCAGCCACGAAGATGAAGCCCCTGGGACACGTGAAGGGACCGTCTAAGACTGCGAGACAAGTCGCGGCAGCCCAGATTAGTGCGCGGAAGTCATCTGTCAATCTTTGCTGTCATTCGTAAAGTTCCAAATCGTCATTAACAATTACTTCATGCGCTCCCCTCGAAGTTTCCATGTACCTTTCCCAAAGACCTACCCCAGGACGCCAGACCGAATTCCATCATGCTAATGCACGCAAAGGCCGTCTCTCTCATTGCCCCCCACCTTTCCGTGAGATCTCGCCGCGAAAGACCCGCGAGCCGAGTTCGATAAGGAACACAAGATTCGAGACTGCTGTCAAGATGCCGTGGTACCATTACCCGAAGAAACGAGGGGAGTCCGCATCGTTTCGGTGCCAAGTTGAAGCACGTCCTCGGTCGGTGCAGTTGATCGGCTCCACAATGCTGTGCGTCGTCGCCTACTCGGCATTCTTGGCCGTCTCGCGAAGAGTGGGAGCCGTGCCGTCGGTCATGGACGTGTTCTTGGCCTCGATATCGGCAGCCCACAGAGCAGCACCAACTAGCGACAGTTGTCAGTGACGTTCGGCAGGAGCTTCGAGCACACCTACCCGTGTTTGTGAATGTAAAGAAGATGCTGACGAAGGGGATCATCTCCAGCGCAGTTGCCACGAGGCCGAAACTGTACCATGCTAGTCAGTACGCCGTATAGAGGACGCGCATATACACCAAACTCACGCCGTGTAAGGCCCAGTGTGTCTCTTGAGCCAGTCGGCCCTCCTGGAAGCGGACCAGTTCTTCAGTTGGAAGTACTAGACAAGGGAAGTCAGACAGGAGTGTGTGGATGAAGTCGGCCAGAAGATACGTACGCGTCCATGGACACTGTGGCCCCGGCTGCGGGCTGTGATGTGTTAGCTTGGCTATGCCACGAGTGGTTCCGTCGACATACCCTGGAGGAGAATAAAGATTCCCGTTCCCACGATGGGGATGAAGTTTAGGGGCAGGTAGACCAGGTAGCGGATGAGAGCCTTCGGGCTGAACCTCTCGAACGGGCTCTTGAGAATCTTTCCCAGCTTCTGCATCGGGTCAGAGCCCGGGCGGACCTGTCTTCCCTCCTTCACGATGCCATCCTCGTCCCTTGAAAGCAAGGTGCCGTCAAAGGTATCCAAAAGCGCCTCTTGCAGAAGGTACGATCGTGAGACAAAGTTGATGATTGTGGAGCTCTCGTTCAGGATCAACAGCACGGTGGTAAAGACTGCCAGAGGACCGTTGACGAAGACGAGGATAGCAAGCTGGGGCACGTAGGTGAAGACGAACATGCCGGTCACAACGCCAGCGGACAGGAGGATGTAGGCCCCAATGCGCGACATCAGAGGCTTCCATAGCGATCGGTGCGTGGCGAAGTAGATGATGCCTTTGATGGGATACAGGTACGACTTGCTCTTGGCAGCGTCGGCGACGAGACCTCTCGCCTTGTCGTAGTCCTCCTGCCTGTTACACGTTGGTCAGCGTTCGTCGGACGTTCATGAAAGTTCAGGGGTGGCACATACAGGACCTCCTGGGCTTTGGCCTGCACCGAGTTGGCCACTCGTCGGTTGCGGCTGTTGGAACCGGAAGCTTGCCCTTCGGCGACAGTCTGTTGGTCGGCCATGGTTATGAGCGATGTGCGGGGTCGATGTCGGGTTGCGGTTCTCGGGATGGCGTTGATGTCGTAAACAAAAGATCGCGAGAGCAGCTGGGGAAAGTGACTGCTAGGTAAAAGTGGCATAGGCCGGCGGCCAGCTTTTATTTGGTCGTGGCAATCGCGATCTGGCTGTCGCGCAGCTACCTCAGCTGAGCTACCGGAGCTAGAGCTCCCTGGCGTGCCAGCCAGTGATGGCTCTATGACGTCGTAGTGTGGCTCAAGCTAGGCCTAGAACCTGCTACGTGCGAAGTGTGGCGTTCAAGGCTTGGCGTGCGCCAGACCAGAATATGCAGCTTCCAGGCGTGAAGGAGGGGGAGTTAATTGCAGTAAACTCTTCATACATCCAAAGACGAAGGAAATCATTTCCCCCAATTCTGTTCCTATTTGAAGATTTCGGCAGGAATTCGCACCCAGCATTGCCGGCTTGATGTGCTGCTGCGCCACCACAGCCACATATTACGCCACATGGGGTGGTGACACGGCGATGGCATAGGGGTTTAAGGGGTTTAATTCATTTAGTCAAAGCCATCGTGAGTTTGTGACACGCTACCAAACAGGCCCACGATCTATAGCCAAATCCCTTGCCCTCCATCACGACTATTACTTCTGACCACTACTCGTGGTCTCTGCTGTCGTCGCCGTCGTCGTCCACCCCTGCCATTGTCATCCCTCTGCTTCTGTTCTCCGTGAGAGGGGTCTTGCGTCCTCTACGAAGTCCATTCGTGGAGCTCACTCATTCCCAACGTTCCCACCGGCCTGGCCCAGCATTCTCAGGACATCTTGCACCTGATCGTTCGATAGACGTGCGGCAGGTGCGGGCTCTCCTGGCACAACCGCGTCGAAGAATGCCTCTCCCAAGCGGTTGATGGCCTCATTCCGAGCGGCTGTCAGACGGGACACCTCGCCGATGGTCTCTATGACTCGCGCGAATCGGTCTGGGTTAGCCATGGGAGCAGCGGGTGCCGGTGTTGCATGCCGAGAGACGGCGAGGGCGCCGGCAATACCGCCGGGGTCCAGGACTGCTGACCCAGCCGGGACGGGCTCAGCCGGACCTGCGCTAGGTAGAATGGGAGTCTGACGATTGACGGGGCGAGGGATGGGAGCGGCTGCGGGGTTCGATGCGGAGGTCTTCGAAGAGACCCTGTCTTTGCCTGCCGAGCGAAAGGCCTTGAGTGTCTCGGCGGGGTACAAGGCGGACCGAGAGTAGTTCACGGTAGGCACGGAGCGTCGAGGGCGAGTATCAGCCTCGGCGGGTAAGGAGCCGGCGCGGACGTCGTGTTCGTGGGCATCATCGCTGTCACTATCATCGTCCTTATCATCGTTCTTCTCGAGACGGCTGTAGTAATTCTCCGTGCCAGACTGGACAGCTGCGAGTGCGCGCACTACAGCGCTGGTATCCTTCTCAAAGGTCAGCAAACGCGTTCACTTGGGTTGAGAAGAGACTTACGTCGGGGCTAACCTCCGCGTCGGGATGAAGCTGGCGCAACTCCAAGATTGCGCGACGACGAGCGATGACATTTTGGGCGCGAAGCCACTGCGACGGAGGGATCTAGCACTTGGTCAGTACGTGTGCTGGATGGCAATGCTGAAGGTGCTACTGACGATAAGGCACTTTCCCAACTTCACGCACCGCTCACATCTGTCTGGGCAGGGAGTCAGCAACAAGAGGCAAGAGCGGAAAGAGGTTCCTACCTTCCCCAGAAGCTCCGCTGCACGTGAAATCAAGCTCCTGGCACTCTTGCCCGCGTTTGTTCTTGGACTTGCCGGCGTACCATTTCAAGCACCGGAGACACCAGCGAGTCTCCTTGTCGGTAGCAAATTCAGACTCAAAGTGGGATGAGACCATCACGGCGGGAGGCACAGGCTGCCTGGAAAGATGCTGCTATGTGGTGAACAGAAGCGGAACGGCAAAAGAGGAGGGCAAGGAGGGAGAAGGGGATGGACGAAGCAGAAGAGGAGGGCAAGGAAGGTGAATAGGATGGATGAAGGAGAAGATGATAGATGAGGGCAATGGAGAGACAAAGCGAGGGTGGCTGCCTCGAGGCCGCAGGGTCGAATTGTTGTTGTTTTTTCGATATGATGCCTTGGAGGTGGGTCGAAGGAGGAAAACACACGCTCGGAACAAGCTGAGACCGGCAGCGGCGAAAGACTCCTGAGAATACATACACTTTGTTCGCGTTTTGGTTCTCGGCGAGTACGTCCAATTCATATAGCGCATATGCCTAGCTAGGTACCGATCCTGACATTGGCGACAGGGAGCCAACGACGAAGCTGTTTCTCTGCTAGGTCCACGGCTCGATACCATGCTGCCTGGTTCACCCTTAGGTTCTCTCCGAAAGTTCCGCTCTACTACCCGATCCGCAAGCCGGCGATTATTGACCATCTCTCTGTCCCAGCATCCGAAGCACCCCCAAAATCGGTTCGTCCCCTGATCTCTCAGGGGGGACACCTCTAGATGCCACGATAGCGAACACGGCCTCGCCCAGGCGAGTGTGGGCATCCTTCAGCTCCCCCGAAATCCTCGAAACTTCCCCGGCAGCCTCGCGAGCGGCGCCATCTGCGTGATGACCAGTCTGTCTCAGCAGTTGGGAAACGCCCGGCGCCTGGTTGTTCGGTACGTTGGGGCCTAGTCCGAAGTACTGCAGAGCCGCGGTTGCAAAGCGCTTGTCGGCTTCGGGCTTGAGGGCAGTGAGCCTGGCCACCTTCTTGACAGCATTGCTAGCGGCCTGGAGAAGTTGCTCGGTACCGTCAGGTACCGCAGGCGACCTCCCTTGAACTCGAAGGCCGACGCTGGCTCGGGGGCGATTCTGCAGGTCATCGTCAGCGTGCGTATCCGCGCTGGCTCGCTCTTGCTGGCCGTGTTCGTTGCGTACCGTCTCAGGCTCAGAAGCGTGGAACTCGTCGTACAGAATGCCGGAGGCGTAACGGCGAGGGCGCTTTCGGCGTGGGGGCGCATCGTCTTCGTCTTCAGAGTCTTCAAAGTGCTCCGAATCGCGCCTCTCGCTGTCTTTATAGTATTCTCGGGTACGGTCTCTGACGATCTTGAAATCGGCCTTCAGAGCCCGACGGTCCTGCGAGGCAATCGTTAGTTTTGGCGACGTGCTAAACAGCTCATAACTAATAAGGTTACATACTGCAGCACTAACGTCTCTCATCGGGTTCTTCTTTTCAAAATCGACCATGGCTCGACGGCGAGCAATGATTTCTCGGGCGAGCTTCCACACAGAATCCGGAATCTGGGAATGTTATCAGGAATTGTGCCAGTAGGAGCCGGGTTCCTCACTGTCAGACACGTGTGCGTTGCTGTTGGGGGACAACGCGCACACTTTTCGTCGGGGCCTGCGAGGATGTGAGCTTGTGGCTGCTTCACGGAAACCCAGCGAGATCAGCGGCGCGCCTACCTCCGACTGCTCCTGAGCATGCGAAGTCGACGTCCTGACAGAACTGTCCACGGTTGCCCTTGAACTCGCCTGCATACCATCCCAAGCACCGGAGACACCAGCGAACTTCATCAGGCACGGCAGCAAGCGCCGCTTCGGAGACGGAAGTTTCGGGCATCGTGGACGTTGTGTGCTTGCCGGGGGAAATGGGTTTGCGAGACCCTCGGTGGCGGCCTGAGGAGTATGGGGTCGTGGGTAGGTAGCCGGCAGGCGCTCATTCGGTGGGGCTCTCTATGAAGTCCCAACTGGAAAGAACGGGACAGAACGAAGTCCCAGTTGGGAGGAACAATTGTTGTCGGCAGCCTCCAGACGAAGCTTCGAGAAGTTGGGTGCAGCGAGAGACTAGTAGCATCTCTCGAACCAGCGAGCAGAATTTTTCAATTGAAAGCAAGAGATAAGCATCATCGCGTTTTCTTACGCTTGGAAATGCTTTTGGTCTTGTTTGCTCATTCAGCACAGGCCAAACATGCGTGTGCAGCAGCTACCCGGCCAACAAACAACCCCAGCACAAAGCTGTTGTCTTGTCACTCTCCCTCAGAACCTTGGTCTGATTGGGAACAGCTAAAAGAACAGAGTAAATAGAGATCTCAGTGATTTAATTTGATCTGTAGTCCTTCATTCTTGAGTGGCATTCACCCCCAACTAGGTCCCGTCATGTCTACAGCAAACGACATCTGCACCTCCCCCGACACCACCATACACACTCTCATTGACAATTGGGCTCATAGAGTCTCTTACAGAGCACCATAATATATCAATTAATCATAGCCAATCGGATTGACTCCAAAACATCGCCGTAGCTGCTCGACAGAGGCAGCCCGGTGATGCGCCGGCGATAAGTGGGTCCATCGGATCGGAGCCGGCGCCGATACGAAGAATTGGCCGGAAGGGACTCAAATGCGCACGGCATGTGCTTTACGGTCTGAAAGTACGTCTTTCGAGACCGCGTAACATCTTAAAACTATATGATTCTAGTTCTTACAGTGGTTCAACAGGCCGAAGAAATCACAGTAGCACTGGATTATGCGGATGGTCAGCATAAAAGGGTCAGCATAAAAGGGGACAACAGAGATGACAGCCATGCTAGCTATATTATATTCCTCTCGTCAGCCAGAGGCTTCTGACACGGTATGAATGTTGCTATCACTTTGTATCCAGTCTCCTAACCCAGCCCGTTGTCTTGAAGAGTTCGTCTACTGCGACATACGAGCATCAACGCGAACCGCCCCGTAATGCTTCAAGAACCGGCCCCACATCGGCGCATAATCCTTTCTCACATGCATCGTCTCCGGGTCCTTCTGCTCTCTGACGCTCCTCGCAATGGGCCACAGTACTCGGCTGGCGCCATCCTCCCATCCAATGGGTCTCTCACCACCGCGCGCGTCCTCGTACTCGGGCGCAGCGCTCATGTATCCGGGGTCCACGGTATTCATGGCCACCTTGTGCTTCTTCCAGGCCGTGGCCGCCTCGGTCTCGGTGATCATGTTGAGCCCGGCTTTGGACATGTTGGTGTGCACGTGGTGGCCCCTCTTGGCTGAACTGTTGCGGTCCGCCTCGAAGATACCCTCTCTCGACGACACATTGACAATGTGCCCGTCTTGCATGCCGGGCAGCAGCTCGCGGATCAGGATGAGGGGCACGAAGGTGTTGACGCTGTGTGCTGTGATAACGTCCTCGTATGGGATTTCGGAGAGAGACTGGACCCATGAAGACGGCCCTGGAGGCGAAGATATTTGCATGTTCGACATTGGCGTCTCTATGACAGCGGAGTCCGTTGGCGACGACGCCTCAAGAAGGTTCATGTCCTGGCCAGAAATCCCCGGCAGAGTCGCGCCACCACGAACCCGCGCGGTATATCCGCTGCGCACAACAACCTGGTTGACAGCATCTGACGCCCCCAATTGCTCGAGTAGCTTCTTCTCTCGTGTAGTAGCGATCTGCTCCTTTTTTATAGGATCAGTGAGAGTCTGCGCAGCGTTGTTGATCAAGATGTCGAGCCTCCGGTCTTCCTTGCGCAGTATCGCCTTCGTGGCCTCGACCAGTGCGAAGGCGTCTTTTGCCGCTCTGAAGTCTGCCCCGACGATCCTGAGCCGGTCTTTCCAGCTCTCAAAGTCGCGCTCCTTTTGGTAGCGCGAGAAGGCGTCCTCCGGGTACCGCGACGAGGCGATGACGAACGCGCCGCAGCGGAGCAGGCGCAGAGCTGTATGGAAGCCCAAGTTGATGCGCGCGCCGGTCACTAGCGCCGTCTTTTGCAACAGCCAAAGGTGTCCCGGCATCGAATATGCTCTCTCGACTAGATTGAAGTCGCCGCATGCAACGCACATCGATCCCAGTGTCTTGTGCCGCTGCTCCTGGCTGAGCGATCTGCTGCAGACATAACACAATTGTCGCTGGGGAATCTGATTTCGGTATCCCTGAACTTCTTCGCTTTTCAACCCATCTGCGGCCTCATTCTGCTGAGGCTTCTTGAGGCGATCCTTGATGGACTTGATCATGCTATTGTATCGCCACCCAGCTATTTGGCGGTCCCATGTTTGACCCCATCCCCCAGGCCAGATGCATCTGGCCACATCTACAGCCCTCGCCGAGGGCCACTTGGGCATGTAAAGGGCGGTGAGGCTCGGGAGCCCCGCCGTCTCTGTTCCCTTTGACAGGCCGTGCTTTGACAGGTCGTGGTCGGCTTGCAGTTGTCTAGCTACCTCCTCTACGGGTGCGTTGTCGATGAAATCTCGAAAGTCGGATAGCTCAAGTAACATCTCTGTTTTCGGTGGTGTCGTCTTCCCGTAGGTATTCATGCCAATACCCCTTCGGCAACGGTTGTAGTATCTCGAAGGATACTTTTGAAAGTCTTCTGCCCAGGTGACGTTGTGAGATTCGATCCATTTGACGCAGCGTAGGAAGGAATCCAGCCATTCCATCTCCTTTGAGGTTGCGGGGAAGAAGTTCCCGTACTTCCTGGATTCCGTTCTCACCTTCCACCGATCCCTCATGACTACCCTCTGGAAGTCAATATAGTTCTGTTCGTATACCGAAGACCATGCGCGAGGGAAGCTGCCCTCGTAGGTGTCTATGGAGTCGATGCCTTCCGCAGCTGTGCGAAAATCCTTTCGAAGGTCCGCAGGAATCATGGTGGCTATCTTCCTCTCCATTCTTTGGTCCTTGGACTCTTTGTCGTCCTCGTCCCTCGTCGGCAAACGTATATTCTCAAAGAATACGGTGAATATCCGAAAGCAGATGTCTTGAGGCACCAATACCGGATGATGATACATCATGTACGACTTGGACTTCTTCCACGTCCGAGCTCGGCCGCGGAGCTCTCTCGGGATATGGCGCCGGTTCTTTACGCCGTAGTATCCAGACTTCGAGGACATCAGATAACCTGGATACATCTCGAATAAGTCGGCAAGATGCCGAAGCTCCGATGACCTGGCTTCTTTCAGACGCCGATGCCCGCTTAAAAGGTGTGGCAGCAGCTCGATACACTCCGCCACGGTCTTCATACGTGACCCTTCAGGTCGCTCCTTGGGTACGCCATCCGTGGGGTAGTAGTCCGACAGGTCGACATGGTCGGGAGTGAACTGGCACACGGCCCTGAGGCTAACGTTCCTCGAGTTGCGCTGATTCCCGAAGAAGTTCTCGTCCCAGAGGATTTCGTTATTGAAGATGGTCTCGAGGTCTTTCTAGAGCTTCTCCATGAACTCCAACCCGGTGGTTTTTCTTTTCTTAAAGTCGTAGCACATATAGTCCATCTCTGGTAACCGAAAGCGGCTGCTCACGACCCTTCGATCAGTGATCAGTAACGATAGCTGGTTGAAGGCCACCCAAAGCTTGGACAGGCGGCCAAGGTCCACATTTCGCAGGCTCGACCAAGCGGCGCTTCTACTGATGGCGGCCTTCAAAGCCGAGCCACCATCTTCAATGCTGTTCTCGGCGGCAAGGAGATCAAGGACCCTGTCAAGAGGTAGGACGTCGATGATTTCCAGGACGAGCTCAACTGCAGTCACCGAGAGGCGGCGGGCAGTGCGCTTTAAGCTGGGTGGGATGGCGATGGGTTGGTTCATGTTGGACTGCATTGTGGACTGACTGTATGGTGAATGAATCTGCATGTGCACTGAAGTTACTGTAGAATAATAACTTGAACAAACTTAATTGGGCGCTGTTGGGCAGGTTATTATAGTAGGTAGCCAGGCTTCGGAGATTCGTCTGTGACTCAGCGGTCGGTCATAAGGGTCATCGGTATATGGCCATAAGGGTGTATTTCGTGACAAGCAGACAGTTTTCAGGGCAAAATGACGACGACAATAACGGACGATGAAAACAATAACAACGAACAATGACAACGGTGACAACGGTGACAACGGTGACAACGGAGACAACGGACGACGACAGTAATAGCAACCGACGGCGACAAAGATAGACATACACATACACAAGCCCACAGGAAATGAATCGCTCTAGCACGGGAGAACTAGGTGATCTATTTCCTTGAGCGTGACCAAAGATTCAAAGTTGCGCCAGCAAGGTTTCTAGGTAATGAGAGTGATGATTCTAAACGACTGCTCCCCTTCGCCGCCTCTATCCTTCGTTGGCCTTAGATGCATCCCCAGTCTTCAATGCCGAATTGTCTAACACTATGCCACTCAGCCTTCTTCACAGCTACACATGGCATTCATTTTCTATAAGATAGATGGTGTACTTTTTACGGCATAGATGAACAAGCAATTATTTTGCAAACCACAGCTTGCGACTACCTTGCTGTCCATCTTCCGAACTAACTGAGGTTAAGCTCCACACCTTCGTTATCTCTCTTGTTAGCACCCAATCCCCTCATATTGTGGATGAACGCGTACCCTTATGAACGATTAGCTCCTTCCGTCTTAGATCTGAGCCCAAACTGAGTGTTCTGTTTTGAACTAGGTGATTTGATAGTAGGACCAAGTATGGGCATAGTGGGGGAAGTGAGATGACATGTTGCTTCAGCCTCCTTTTCGTTGATGTATCCTTTCCTCGAAGTTCTGTGCAAAGAACACAACGTCGCGTCTCTCTACTTAAGCTTCGTCTGATTCGTATTGATGATCCAAGCCTGGGTCACACTGCCGCGAATGATGAACATGCTCGAGAACTAACTTGACGAGCGCCAAAGACTCCTGCTCTGAAAGACGCGCCTCAGTGATAGCAGCCGCCAGGTACTCCTGAAGAAGGACGAACGGCGGGCCCTGCTGGGGCGATGGCTCCGGCAGATCTCCAACCCGAAATGCAGCCCAGATTCGTCCGTATTGACGTCCAAAACATGGCCGCCTGTCTTCTTCGCGGTCCGAGAGTGTCCAATCATACTTGCTCCAAATGATGCAGGTCTTGTTGCTTGGCACAGGCAAGTCGAGTTCCCTGACGATGCGATCAACCAGTTGAGCGGCCTTCCACCGGAACGTGATTGCGTCTGCGATATCCATTGTGCCTAACGATTCATTCGTCTGTATCGCACGCCGGAGCATTCCGCGCATGAGCGGTCCGAAGCCTCTGTCCCAGCTGCCGGGGCAGGTTTGCAGAAAGAGTGTCGCCATCGTCACCATACGGTCGTGGCACTTGGGGCAAGAAGCTGGGACCATTCTGGGATCTTCGTTGTCGAAGAAGTCTTTGCTAAGCCGTGGGTGGTCGCATGTTATCTTGACGAGGTCATTCATCGTCTCCGCTTCTGAGAACACCTCCGGGCTAGAGTCGTCTTGCGCATCCATGATGTACTTATGCCTTGATGTAGTTGCGTGTCGTGAGTCGGGATTAAACTGAACGACAGAACGAGTCTTGATAATCGATTTGTGTGAGAACTTTTGCTACGTTGTTCCCAGAGGTACTTTTCATCAATAGGAGAAAGCTGGCGGCCATCAAGGCCGATCATGTCACCCGGAGCGGCTGTGAACCACTGCAGTTCTGAAGTCTATCTTCTCTACTGCACTGTTTCAAAGCCTCTTCCATTGAGTTCTTTCGCAAACTGTGTTTCTATGAACTAAGAATTGTCTTGCCATTCTTGCTTGCTTGTACTCTACGGGCGGACGTAGGACTCGTGGGAGGGACTGTTTGTCTCTGTCATCCGTATTGTACAAACTTGCTCAATTTCCGCCCTGTATTGTACTTGATATTTGCATTATCCTTGAGCGTATTGGGGCAATTGGCACGATTCAATAATACTACTCGCCTTCCTAACCAAACTTTGCTCACTTGCGGTTTCGTCAATTTCTCAGTATGCCGCCCGAGCTACACTGCTACAGCCCGAGTACTCCAAGTAAAGGCCATTTTTGGACACATTATGGCAGTCTACAGCACAAATTTTCGGGACTAAAATATGCCAAATTGCTGACTCCATGACCTTGGTTGAATCAGACTTGACTTCCCTCGCGCAATAGTTAAATCCCTAGGCAATATTTCAAGCTCATCAGAGTTGCCATCTCCCTAGGTGTCTGCTGAGAGTACAGCAGCGGCCGCGTCGTAAGAACTCAACCATCACCTAACCGATTGCACGTTCAATACTAGACCCGACACCCGCCGCTGATGGAAAGCCTCACCCGCAGACTCCACAGCAAAACAAATGCCAAGACATGACACATAATCGTCGTGTCATGATGTCTACGACAACCACAAGCAATATCTTCAAGCCCGCCGATCGCGTTTCGGGTGCGTCGCAATGCATGCGCGCCTTTCGCCCTCCGAAGAAGTCTAAGCGCCACTACGACCTTCCTTACCTTCCGGTACGGCCGGCAATGTCATTTGATGTTTCCGCAAGACACATCCACCGAGACAGGGCAGCCATCAAGAAGCAAGGAGCCAACGGCTTTAACGACAGAAGTTCTCTAGGGGTTCATGACGGCTTTCGTTTGGGTCTGGAACAAGGCTGTGGGGTGCCTTTGGGCAGGATCAGGCTGAAATGGTCAAGACTAATCCGCCTTGGACGGACCAAAGGGGAGGAAAGGGTTCTGTGTAACGGGGGGACAGGGGCTATCGTTTCTTTTCGAGCAGGCTGGGAGAAGGCGGCGCGACTGTCTCTCGCTCGCCTCGTCTCGCCAACCGCCGCCGGGGCGGCTTCGGCCGAAAAGTCCCAACAGCGAGAGATTCGACGGCCGAAAGACGGTGGCGAAAAGGAAACTATTGACGAGGCTGGACTATCACCTCTGTGGAGGTGAGCCGATTGTGATGTGTGTGGTCATACAATTCAGGCACAGCCGGCAAGGACAGAAAAAAAAAAAAAAAAAAAAAAAAAAAAAAGCCCAGGGTATTTTTGGGATTAGTTAATGGTAATTTGCGTAGAATAAAAGGGGGAAATATTGGGGAATCCAAA